>JAOTBA010000002.1:24278659-24321980 GCA_025629845.1 Erythroxylum squamatum | reverse complement strand
CTATAAAAACAGCGTTTGCCTTTCTTCCCTATACTCTTTATTTAATTTGATTAAATTGTTTTGTGTGTATTAATTCCACGATTTATTGTAGAGCTTATCGAAAAAGATTAAAGATCTATTCAACCTCCTTTCTAGATTGTTTACTTTGACACTTTGAAATGATTATAATGTACTAAAAACAACGATGAACATAAAGCAGATTGAAGAAGAGGAAGAGAATTGTCTCGTTGTTTAGGTACGCATTGGAGGTAGTCGGGGCCCGAAAAGGAAATCCTGAACTATTAATTGTTGAACCGGACAAAATTGACATTGGACCACCACTACTCGTAGAGGATCATTCCTTCTACACCCTCCTGCTATTAACAGTAGGGAGCGCAACAAACGGTCATTTAAGAGCCCACCGTACAGTGTAGAACCCAATAGCTATGTAGGAAACCCCGATACCTAGAGGTCCTAGACCAACAGAAGGGTCTTATGTAGCACTAGCACTAGAACTAGAAATATGAAGAATTCAAAAGTAATTTGGTGCCTTTGAAGTCACATGCGATGGGACGGTATCAACAGAATGTGTTTGAAAGATGGAGAACAAATCATATGATCTTATTACTATTTACCTGATATAATCTATTAACATCCACATATGAGATTTATATAAATTGAAAAAGAATCAGCATAACAAATGAGTGAAAACTAGGAAGGCAAGGCTGTAAATTTAAAACCAGACAGGCAGTCTGCAGGCTGGCTTTGACATTATTACGCACAGGAAGAAGTGGTTGTCCTCTGAAATTAATTATGGCAGCCAGAAGAGTGAAGGGTCCCATTTCCGGTGCAGTTTTAATTAGACGTGGTTTGAATTGAACACATACGCTGAGGATAGGTGCGTGCTGACGAC
Source organism: Erythroxylum squamatum (assembly GCA_025629845.1). Taxonomy (NCBI): domain Eukaryota; kingdom Viridiplantae; phylum Streptophyta; class Magnoliopsida; order Malpighiales; family Erythroxylaceae; genus Erythroxylum; species Erythroxylum squamatum. Next base: position 24,321,088 of record JAOTBA010000002.1, on the reverse strand, counting down.
ACTCAGTCACGGGCAGCACCGCCTCTTAACAGTCCCGCCCACGTAAAGTGGCCCACAGAAACGTATTCCAGAGAATTTATACTATTTGGTGTAAGGAGAGCAACCTTCAACTCTACTGGACCAAGCGTAGTTTTTTTTTTATAGTTATTTCACAGTATATTTTAGTAGGTTTCGTTCACATTCAGATTAATCCCCGTTTATGTCAGGTTAACCCGTAAAAAATAAAGTGCTGGCTAAATAGATTTCTCCGAATATAATGTTGTAGATAATCATGTTTATGTTGGGCAGCCAATTTAGTTGTAACTTGTAACCATATATGCATTGATGCCGGTGCCACCGAATGTTAATGATAACAGTTAGTTAATTAACACAATTGTCTCTTTAATTTATTCAGCTGCTGGTTGGTAAGAATTCCCTGTCGTGTGAAACCTCTGGCCAACTTGTTTGAGTAGAGTTGGAAAACTAATGTAGAGTTCTTGGCTAATTAATTTGCAGCCAACCACCAAATTAATGTACCATAGATCCGAAAAGAACCCCTTTATTATAACTTCCAACTAAACTTAAATAAAAAAAAGCATTAAAAGTAGTACAACAAACGGATAATTAGCTTCATAACTAAATCATTTCACATTTCTAACAATACAAAGAACCATTAATACTTGATTGATAACCAAAACATTTTTGTTGGTTTGTGCAAAAGATTGAAACTTTACAATTGGGGAGGCTAGATTATCAATTGTAAGTTAAGCAATTAGAGAGTAATTGAAGTCCCAAAAAGAACCAACAGAGAAACATCTACACATGATTAAAGATTAAAACCTTTTTGTTGTTTGGTGTAAAATCCAAATCTTTTAGTGTTATAAATTCATTAAAAATATCAAAATCTTTTTTGATAATAAAAAATTGAATGAAGATATTTTTCATTTTAATGAATCTCTTAAATCAATTATATTAAACATATAACAGTTTATTCATAGATGTAGGTTCTTGTGTCAACACTAATTATATTTGAAAGTTTGTAAAAATCATAAACATTGATTAAAAGTATCATTAAAATCTATTTTGGTAATAAAAAATTGAATGAAGATATTTTTCATTTTGATGAATCTCTTAAATCAATAAGTTAAATCAATTATATTAAGCATATAAAAGTTTATTCATAGATGTAGGTTCTTATGTCAACACTAATTATATTTGAAGGTTTGTAAAAATCATAAACATTGATTAAAAGTTGTGTCATACAAATTAATTAAAAAAACTGTTATATTAATTCTTTTTAATATATAAATTTAATAGGTACCCCATGTCATACAAAACATTAAATAAATAAATAAGGTTAAGTACAAATTATGATGAAAATTACAATTATAGTTACATAATGACAATTAATATGGTGGAAATATAACTATTTTAAAATCCTATTTCTTGTGAAACCTATTTTTATTGGTACAGGCTAAACCAAATTGAGAAGCATGTTATTAGCTAACATCTGTAAATATGATTCTTATCTTTTATTCTTTGAAATTTTAATAAATAAAAAGAAGGAATTTTTTAATTTTAATTTGAATAAAAATATAATTAGAATACATAGACAAATATCTATTTAGAAATAGTGTAAAACTAAAACTAGTAATTTATATATTTCTTTATTTTTATATTTATGTGTGATATGTAGAAAATTTTGATAATTAAATGAGATAGATTTGATTAAAGGTTTAATATCAGATCACTCAATTAAAAATATTAAATTAGTGCATATGACTTCATAATTAAATTGTAAGTATAAAAAGTGATAAACTCACAAAAATACCTTAAATATTTATAATATATAGCAAAAGTATATAAAGAAAAATAAAATATTAAAATTAAAAGATAAAATCTTAAAATTTAGATAAGTAAATCAAAATTTTAACATTTACACTTTTTCTCAATTCACTTCTTACTTTAAGTTTTTAATTTAAATGTTACATCAAAAAACTCTTTCATAAAGTTCAATTAATCAAATAAGCAAACAAAAATGAACACTATAAATTAGAACATGTTAATATGCTTAAAGAAAAGGTCTAATCATATAAGAAGTCCTTGTAGGTTAAAAGAAATAAGGAAGAGCGTTCAATAACATGTTGGATTTATCAACTTTTGTTTTTGTTAATAATTTTATCATAAAACAAATCCATAATGATGTGTCGTTTGTGAAATTGACAAGTATCAAAGTTAGAATTAAACAAATTGATGGAAGGTAGATCTACTCCATATCATCGATTAGAATATGAACTTGAGAAGAAGCAATATAAGAATGATGAAATTGGAATTGGTAATGAGAACAGTAGTTTCAAGTCAACTGATTTAATGCATCCGAATTCTAAGGAGAATTTGAACAAAGTCTACTCATTTGTTTCAAGAGAATTAATACTGAAAATTAGCATGAAGTTTGAGACGGAAGAACAAGTTTATCAATATTATTTAATGTATGACAAACATGTCGGCATTGGAATAAGAAGGAGCAAAAGTCACAAAGATAAATCTAGTAAATTGATTTGCAGGCTTTTTTGTTATAGTGCTGAAGGTAAAAGGATGCCTGACAAAATAGATATGTATGTAAGAGCTCCACGTGTAGAAACAAGATTTGGTTGTAAGGCAATAATGAAAGAACAAGATTTGGTTGTAAGGCAATAATGAAAGTTAATAGTGTGAAAAATGGAATGTTTCAAGTGATTTAATTTGTTGAGGGTCACAATCACTATCTTTCAAGTCCTAATAAATTACATTTGCATAGAAGTCATAGAAATATATCCTTTTCTGCAACAATGCAAATTGAAATGGCCAATGATGTGGGAATTCCACCAAAAGCATCTCATGATCTTATGGTGAGACAAACAAGTGGGAGAGATACTATTGACTTTATTCCAGAAGATTACAAGAATTATTTAAGATCCAAAAGAACAAAAGATATGCAAAAGGGGGATACAGGTGACATGTTAGAATATTTGCATAAAATGCAATTTGAAGATCCTAATTTCTTTTATGCAGTTTAAGTGGATGAAGATGATTTAATAACTAATATATATTTGTTCAGACGCAAAGATGAGGAATGATTACTTAGATTTTGGTGAGGTTGTTTGCTTTGATACTATTTACTAGAAAAATGGTGAGGGTCGTCCACTTGCTTTGTTTATAGGTGTAAACCATCACACGCAAACTGCAGTTATTGGTATTGCACTATTGTATGATGAGACTACTCTTACGTTTGAGTGGTTGTTTGACACATTCGCTAGAGCCATGTCTGAGAAAAAGCCTACAATTATTCTTACTGATCAGGATGCAGAGATGGCAAAGGCATTAGCTTCAAGATGGCTTGAAACTCATCACCGACTTTGTATCTGACATATTTATCAAAACGCTGCAATCTATTTGAGCAGTGTTTTTTCTTAGTTTAAAGATTTTTTGCGAGATTTCAGCTCATGCATATATGACTTTAAAAAAGAAGAAGATTTTTTCAATGCATTGAATGAGATGCTAGAAAAATATAAACTTCAAGATAATGATCGGTTGAAACGTTCTTTCATATAAAGGAAAAATGGGCTTTGGTTTATAGATGTCAAATTTTTTGTCAGACATGAACACCATACAAAGAATTGAGAGCAATGAATAGCATTGTAAAAAGGTATGTGAGTTATCAACATAACATTTTACAAATTTTTAATCACTTCCAAAGGCTTATTGATGATTGTCAATTTGATGAGTTGAAAGCTAATTTTAAAACTAATGTAAGCACTCTAGCATTGTCAACACTTGTTTAAATTTTAAAGCATGCAGCTAATGTTTATACACCTGAAGTATTTAAATCTTTTCAAGATCAATGGAATAATTCTCATGATTCTAGTTTTCGTCTTTGTGGTGAAGATGGTATAATTACAAAATATGAGATCACTCTTGTAGGGAAGAGTTACTCTCATGTGGTCACTTATGATTCATCAAATGATGAAGTTCATTGTAGTTGTCGGAAGTTTGAGTTTGCTAGCATTTTATGTTCTTATGTTTTGAAGATTTTTACCTTGAAAAATATTTTGAGAATACCGAGTTAGAATATTTTGAAAAGATGGACACGAAAAGCAAAAACATGGTACCTTGATAGTAAAAGTTCCACTATTAATGAAAGTGAATTGGATCCTAAAATATTGTTAAGTATGAGGTACAAAGAATTGTTTGCATTAAGCATGCAATTGGTTAGAAGAGTAGCAAAAAGGAGAGATACTTGTAGAATTGTGAAAGATCGCCTTCTCAACATGTTCAAGATGGTTGATGATGAGATGTTACAAGGTAAAGAATTAGTTGATGAAGAGAACCTAACATCACAAGATGAAGAGTTGGCCCAATGCTCAAATCTTGAAATTAATATCTTCAATCAATGTGAGATTAATTTTGGTGAAATGAATATGGTTAGAGGTGTCAAAATAAAGACAAAACTTACGTCAAGTAAAAGATTAAAGGGTGGCCTAGAGAAAATTTCAAGGAAAAGAAAGTATATTAAAAAATGCAAGCTTTAACAAATATGGCAGCTTCAACGCCCATAACTGTTTCCAATACTCAGGTTTTATTTTTGCTGATTTTATGTTTTAAACCTTTCAATGCATACTATTTATAATATGATAATTTTATTTTTTTTGTTTAAATACTCTATTCATGATTTCGAAGAAAATTCCCAAAATACCTCTAGTATGTCCACCATACCACATCCGATATTACATCAAGTTTAGGTTAGCTTTCAGTAATTTAAATGTCGCATATGTAGTTTTATTTGTTTTAACAGTTTTTCCTTTTGTTTTTGATTATGACACATAGAAAATGCAACCACTTAGTGTTTCTATGGATAACACAAGTATGGTTTACACTCATCATCATTCTATGTCTGAACCACATTCTCAGGGAGTATTTGTAATTTTGTCTTTTTGTAATATGTTAGTAATCTTCTATTGATTTGAATTTTCTATATTTGGACCACTTGGTTATGACATATAGCAAGTGCAGCCACATGGTGTTTCTATGAATAACACAAGTATAACTTACACTTATCACCATTCTATGTTTGGACCACATTCTCAGGTAGTATTTGTAATATTATCTTTTTGTAATCTATTAGTAATATTCTAATGATTTGAATTTTCATTTCATTCATGTAGAAACAAGTAAACAAAGTTTTACTGCTAATAACCTTCCTTCAATGCGCATGACTAATTTACTTATGGTACTCTTTTTTATGTTTATCTCTTAATTTCAATTATTGCATTTAATGTTAATATTACATTTTATTAATAATTTTATTAATTAATTAAAAATCCATTTTTGATTGATAGGCACAACAAACATTTCATTTTGACAATTTGGGAGTTGGTATCAAACTAAACAATTTGGGAGTTGGTATTTGCAATGAGAAGTGTGGTTGTTCTCTTCCATGCCTTGGTGACATGTTTTGTATTTGTAAAAGAGGAAATAGCAGTTAATGAGTTGCTCTTTATAGCTTTATGTCTAAATGACATTTTTTGTATATTAGAGGAGTCAAATTCTCAAGCAATGTTAGCTCAAACTGGGAATCTAAGACATCTCTTGGTTAGTTTTAGTTGACAACTAGATATAATTTGGTTTTATGATGGAGAGTGGAGATAAAATGTTGTTTTGAAAATGCAGGAGAATTCTTCATGTAAAACGATGTAATCTCTCTATTATATGTTTTATTGTCCTCTTTCTTTAAAAAAATTCAGGGGGGAAAATCTGTGAACAATGTTTTGGCACTCAAATCCTATTTTGAATGGAAGCACAGTGCTAGAAATGGAATATGGAAATTTGGGGGAACCGTGAAACCCATCATGTCCACAAAAGCATTTGCAAGGAAAAATGTAGAACCATTAATGAATTCTCAGTCAAGGAACTAATCAATGAATGAGAAATCATTGGACTCCCCGTGCGAGCTCAACTCTAAGAAAATGGTAAAGTACTTTAAAAAGTTCTACCCCATATAGATATAAGTGACAATTACTAAGTTTAAAATCTTTATAATCTTGGCAATCTAGTGATTCCATGAATCTGCTTGTTAGAGCTTTATTGGTAGACAAGAAGTCAGACGAAGTTGCAAAGGTAACAAATTATGCACCCGTTTTATTTTCTAACATTATGAATTGCAGCAAATCAAGATAGGTAATTAAGAGTTTTGCATAGTACCAAGCTCTATTATTATCTGAAATTAGCTTTTGAACAATTTTGACAAAATAAGTTTTCCTCTTTCGAAAATGAAAAATCAGAATATCATTAGAAATTAACAAATTATCTCATCCCCACTCCCCTAATGAAGATATTTGCATTGCGTTGTAAATCCATAGTTCTTATATTTTTGTATGAACAAGTGTTATAACAAATCTTATTTGTGCTTATGCCTTTTTCTGCTTGCAATAGTTGGTTGAATCGATTCTAAGCAAGCTTGATAAGGAGTTTAAACATCGAATTGTAAGTAACTTATATTGGTGCTCCTATGAAATCAACTGTTAGATTAAGGGTTATTGATTTGGGATTGCGTAGAAAACTTGAGTTTTGAGGTAAGAGGACTCTTGTTCTGCATTGTAGAGAAGATAACACAAGTAACTCTACATTGAATTTGACACCATCTATGTACCATTCTTAGTGCTTTAACGTTTTTTCTTAGGTTCTGTATTTTGTCCATAGAGATTATGTTTTATGATGTCTGACTGAGCAAGATGACAATTTAAGAACAATATTGTATAGAGCTTGTCAATTAGCATATGCTCTACTTATATTAAACAACTTTTTTTTACTATTAATATATATTCTCATTTGTTGTGTGTTTGCTTATTTTTTCTATCCCTGGTTGATTCCTTTGTTTGCTCACCTCTTAACCTGTGTGTTTGCCCTAGAATGGTTTTGAAGATTGTTTATGGTTTGAAAAATGCTAAGAGAGATAATGTTATGGCTTTCAGGTCTTGTACATGAATCATCACGTTAGATTTCTCCTTTTAAAAGGGGTATTTGAAAGCTTCCAATTGAAGCATCAAGATGGTAATTTTGTATTGGTTTTGGATCAAGAGTGCTGACTGCTTCGAGAGGTAGTATTTGGGAACACCATAAAGATTCTATACACTTGATCAAACAAACTCAGGAAAAATGAAGAAAAATGATAATCATGAAAATTTAACTACAACGGGTTCATGATAGTTGATACAGGTTTCTATAAAGCTAGTTTGTTGAGACAACAAATGATATTGAAAAGCAAAAGGAAAATGCTACAAGATATATCAATTCAAGAGAGTATAATTGAACTTCATAAAGAATTTAATCCAAGAAAATAACAACTCTATACAGTTCAGCCAAATAAACTCCAAAGTGCTCCAGAAGCTACCCTTGGTAAAGTAAACATCCATGTCACAAGAAGAATATTACTTGGTTATAAGATGGAGAAAATCCACATGGCGAAATTATTTTTCTCAGTGACGGCCTTGAGAACACCAAGAAATTTATAATATCGACTTTCACATTATTATACAATTTAAACTTATATCCCTTAATCTCTTACAGTTTTGTACCAGTTGAGTCACCACTCTTGTCGTCACATTCATGCAGCCCTCCGGGTCCAATTGCAACAATCTAGGGCTTTTTTTTGAAATCACTTCCAATGCTTCATTGTCCATTCCTAGTTCCAGTGCTTGTAATATCCCCAATTTAGGAAGTTCAAAGATTAAATCAATATTCTTTACCAGACATCTGTTCATCTCCAAATGCATGATTTCCTTGCAGTTTCTTAGAACTTCTTCTATGATAGAAGGACAATAACTGATTTTTAGCACTTCTAATCTATGGCAAGGCAAGATTGGAAGACAAGATTCTGCAACTAAACTAAGTAATTCATTAGAGGTAATTGAATATGAGAGATCAAGCTCACTCAAACATTTTAACTCAACCTAGAAATACTTCGCATAGCCATACCAGTCCCATTCTGACATATAAAATCATAGTCACAAATCACTACTTCACTAAGTAACATAAAGCTCAAAGACAACACAAGCAGGGACCTATCTATAATAAAATTTTTATCGGAAACATCTATCTTACGCAACTTCTTGATCTTCGTTGACAAATCAAGCAGCCCCTCATCGGTCCCAACTCCAACAAATCGCTCGAAAGTCAAAGACCTAGTTGGGTTAAAACGTGAATTATACTGAGGAAACCTAATAGTGAGCTCCTCAAGCATCGGAAACAACGACCCAATTTCCGAAAGATCACTATCTCGTAAAGAGCCTATCTTTGAATAGTTAAGTCTCTTCAAATTCCTCACTTTCGATCCCAACCTTTGGACACTGATCAAAGGGAAGTGGGATTGGCCGGAAATATTGAGGGATTCAATATATAATCCAAATCAAGAGATTAGGTCGATAACCGAATCAAGGTCTTTGTAAAAGTCGCACACTTTGTGGTTGAGATTCAGGAATCTGAGTATTATAAGTGTAGGAAGGGGGCAGAGAGAGAGGAGATGGTGAGAGTGTCGCGGAGGAGATTGGTGACGGAGAGGGAGCGATTGCAAACTAAAGAGAGGGGTTCTAAGTGGCGATGGTGGTCTACGGATTTAAGATCAGTTCTTAGCATTGTTTTGGTAAGTCTGCACACCTATTGTTGTTGTTACTAGGGCCGTTCATAATATTTTATAGGTCCTGGGCAAAATAAAAAAAATTCCTATTTCTGCCTATTTTTGGGCCCTCATATAGAATAAAAATAAACAAAATATTGACCCTTTTTGTTGTTCTTTATGAGATTAAGAGTAGGTCCTATTTTGTTTCATTTTATTTGTTATAAAACTAAAAATAAAAATAGACCCTGTTTTATCATTTATAAGGATGGGCCCTAGGCAGGTGCCCACCCTGCCCTTACCCAAAGCCGGCCCTGGTTTTTACTCTGCTCCATTTGTTGTTTGAAAGGCTGCTGGCTAGAGAAAGTGAAGGAATCTATAGAACTAGCGAGAATGAAGATGAAAATGAAGACGATGAAGATGTCGAACGACAGTGAAAATTGGAAGACTAACCGTCAGCTTGGGTCATAAGTGGTATGTGTCAACTAATAGAGTTTGTGAATTTTTATAAATAGAACGATAATGTTTTTAAAATTTCGACAAGGTTGAATTGAGGATTCTTCTTGCACAGAGGATCTGTATTAGTGTAGTATCACGTAGAAGTTGCCTTTATAGCATTAATGGAGTTATGGAAATGGCTTGTAATAAACGTGTAAATTAGGATTGTTAAAGCTGATTAACTAACTCTGCAAGAGTGCAAAGTATTTCTCTTTTGGCTGTTTTGAGAGACTTGCAAGAAGGCATCTGACAACATCCCTCGTCTCGACCTTTGACAATCCCCAGTTGGAACACCCAATAACTAAATTTATACCCCCAAAGCCGACTTTATCAGCAGCATCCATTTTCTACACGGGTCAATATTTCCTATTAACACCAATTACCGAGAAAAAGGAAAAACTTCTGATGAATCTACGATTTCAACGCCCCCGTCGACCTTTTCAATTTCCAAGCTTGTAATGTGAATTAATTGCTTAAGCAAAGCTTATGGTGAAACATTTAATGTGGTAGGTTGGCCAGAGGTCATTAAATGACCCTCTTGATTTGTTATAAACCTTTGGTCCGTGTCATGCATTACATACTAGATAGCACCAGTCCTTATCCCCCTTATCAATGGAGCTTAGAGACCTCCTTGTCTTTGGGCTTTCGTTTGTCTTCATTATCCTATGGTGTCGCCGTTGTTTTGTCAGCGGTGGCAACGCAAGGAAACTCCCGCCAGGCCCTCCTGGGTGGCCACTTGTGGGCAACTTGTTCCAAATTATGCTCCAAGGCCGTCATTTTATCTTTTCAATACGTGATTTACGTCCCAAGTATGGACCAATCTTCACCATGCAAATGGGACAGCGAACCCTTGTTATCGTCACCAGTCCCGAGCTTATTCACGAAGCGCTGATTCAAAAAGGACCAGTATTTGCCAGCCGGCCACCCGATTCTCCAATCCGGTTAGTGTTCAGCGTCGGAAAATGCGCTGTTAACTCTGCTGAATACGGTCCTCTCTGGCGGACCCTTCGCCGGAATTTCGTGACGGAGTTGATTAGTCCAGTGAGAGTGAAGCAGTGTAGTTGGATACGAGACTGGGCGTTAGAGAACCATATGAAGAGGCTTCAAAATGAGGCCTCTGAAAAAGGTTTTGTTGACGTGATGGACATCTGTAGGTTCACGGTGTGTAGCATCCTGGTGTACATATGCTTCGGCGCTAAAATTCCCGATGAGTGGATCAAGGACATTGATAGCGTGACAAAAGACGTGATGTTAATAACAATGCCACACCTTCCGGACTTCTTGCCAATTCTCACACCGTTGTTTCGCAAACAAATGAAGAGAGCCAAAGAGTTGAGAAAGACTCAAATGGAGTGCATGGTTCCGTTGATAAGAAAAAGACGAGCTTTTGTGGAGAAACGTGAAAGCCCTAACTCAGAGATGGTTAGTCCAGTGGGTGCAGCCTATGTGGACTCTCTCTTCAGCCTACAAGCACCTGGGCGTGGTCATCTTGGCGAAGAAGAGCTCGTCACAGTTTGTTCGGAGCTGTTTGTAGCTGGGATTGACACTACTACAAGCGTTCTCCAATGGATTTTCTATGAACTTGTAGTGAACCAAGACATTCAAGAGAAGTTATACAAGGAAGTTGTTGATTGTGCAGGAAAAGATGGGCTTATCACAGAAGAACAAGTAGACAAAATGAAGTACCTCAATGCGGTAGTTAAGGAGACTCTCCGAGTTCATTCTCCGGCGCACTTCACGTTGTCACACGCGGCGACAGAGGAGACGGAGCTTGGCGGGTACAAGATTCCTACCAACGTAAACGTCGAGTTCTACCTAGAGTGGATGACTGAAGATCCGAGTATGTGGAAAGATCCGAGTGTGTTCCGACCCGAGAGGTTTTTGGACGGCGACGGAGTTGACGTGGACGTGACCGGAACTAAAGGTGTGCTGAAAATGTTGCCGTTCGGGGCTGGAAGGAGGACTTGTCCGGGGCTATCACTTGGGCTGCTCCACGTTAACTTGATGCTTGCCCGAATGGTCCAAGCTTTCAAATGGGTACCCGTGCCCAGTTTCCCACCCGACCCGACTGAGGCTTTTGCCTTCACAGTTGTGATGAAGAACCCTCTTAAAGCAGCTATATTGGGTAGGTGAAATAAAGAATTATTATTTAGTGCGGAAATTGCATCTCTTTGAGCGTTGTTGGTTTAGTTACCTAATTACGGTCTTACACACGTTTTCGTGGTTCGAATTTGTAACCTTCTAGTCGTATGAAAATATGTTTACCGGTTGTACCGAACACTTTTGGGACGTAAGTTATGTAGCGTCTTAAATGCTGTCCAGCATTGCCCACGTGAAATTCTGTTCCGTGTATAAATGAAATGAGTCAATTGTGGAATCATAAAAGACAGGCGTGAACGTACAAAAGCATCCCAAATTATCTTTCTTTCATTTTATATTAATTGTTGTAAATAATATATAAGAAAATAAGAAAAACATAAAATTTACGATTTATATCCTCAAACAAAAAGATGACATAAGAAAAATGATACAAAGACAAATAACAATTCAACCCACCTTCTAAAGAGAATACCTTAAGACTTTTTACCAAGCATTTGAAACTTGCAAAAGGTTATTTTGTTGCGTTTGTCATCCTTTGATAATTCTTCGTGAAAGAATACGAAGATGATTTTATTCTTTGAATGCCGAAATATATATAGGGAAAAACTACAACGAATTGCTAACTACCTTCTCTCTCATCTAACAAACAAATATTCTTTTAATGATTATATACAACGTGGAGTGATGGAGGAAAGGTTATGGTGTGTAGGCGTCTTGGTGCAACCGGGACAATGGATGTGGGCCTGTCAACAGCCCCCCCTCAAGTTGGTGCTGGTGAAATCAGACCCAACTTGACGATGTTCGAGGACAGGTCGATGGAAGATAATGGTTTGGTGAAGCAGTCAGCTAACTGTGCTGATGAGGGAGTGTACGAGGTGGAGATGAAGCCTTCAGTGACAGCATTTCGGACAAGGTGGCAGTCAATTTCGACGTGCTTCGTCCGCTCATGAAATACAGGGTTTTTTGAATTATGAATGGCGGCAGCGTTGTCGCAATGGAAGGGGATAGGTAGTGATAACGGTATCTGCAGATCTTTCAGCAGGTACGTGAGCCAACGAGTTTCACACAAAGCACTGACCATACTGCTATATTCAGCTTCGACGGAGGAGCGGCTGACAGTACGTTGTTTTTTTGTTTTCCATGAGACCAAAGCATTTCCCAACAAAACACAGTAACCAGTAAGGGGCTTTCTGGTATAGTTGCAGCCTGCCCAATCAGAGTCGGAGAAAACGCAAAGAGGGATTGTGGGTTGGATTGGGTACAAGAGGCGTGAGGTGGAGGTGTGCTTGAGATATCTGAGGAGATGGCTTAAGGCAACCCAGTGTGGCTAACGTGGGGCAGAGGTGAATTGGGTTAATTGGTGGACGGCGAAAGCAATGTCGGGTCGAGTAAGATTGAGGTAAAGCAGTTGGCCGACGATGCGTCGGTAGCGATCTGGGTCTTTTAGTAAAGGGCCATCATCAGGTAATAATTTTGAGCCTTGAGGGAACGGAGTGATAGTTTTCTTCAAATCAGGGAGAGAAGCTTCGGAGAGAATATCTTGGATGTATTTTTCTTGAGATAGTGAGATGCCGTCATGGGAACGGGTGAGCTCAACACCAATGAAGTATGTGGCATGTCCCATGTCCTTGATGGTGAACAAACGGTGAAGGTAAGTTTTGATGTCCAGAATCAATGCTTCCAAAGGGCTGCAGATGAGGATGTCGTCGACGTAGAGGATAAGAGCAATGAATTTGTCATCAGAACCTGAAATAAACAAACAAGGATCAGATGTGGATTGAGTGAACCCGTATGATTGTAATTTGGAGGTGATTTCGTGATTCCACTGTCGACCGGCTTGTCTGAGGCCGTAGAGTGACTTGCGGAGGTGGCAGTCTTCACCGGGTACAGCCTTCGAATAACTTTGGGGAGGATGGATGTACAATTCTTCAGTGATGGAGCCATGGAGGTAGGCGTTGTTAATATCACAGTGGTGCAAGGGCCAGTTGTGAGCAGCGGCGAGGGCAATCGACACACGAACTGTGGTGAGTTTTGCTACGGGTGAGAAAACGTCAGTATAGTCCAAGCCTTCCTTTTGGCTGTAGCCATGAACTACAAGTCGAGCTTTCTGACGATCTACGGAGCCATCTGGTTTTCGTTTGATTTTAAAGATCCATTTGGTGTGGAGAGCTCGTTTGCCCTTCGGGAGAGTAGTTAAGTCCCAAGTATGGTTGTCCTCCAGCGCAGCTAGCTCCAAAGACATCGGTCTAACCCAAAAAGGATTAGTAATGGCAGTAGCAAATGATAATGGTTCACGTTCAGTATCAACGTTGGCCATGAAGGTGAGGTATGGTTCGGGGTTAGAAAAATAAGAAGAATGTAGTGGGGAACTTACCTGGGAAGAGGACGTTGTAGTGGCGTCGAGGGAGGGAAGGGATGTAACGTAATCTTTTAGGTAAGAGGGATGAGATCGTAATCGAGTACTATGTCTAAGTGGAGGAATAGTGGGTTGGGTCGGTGGATGGTGAAGGGTAGATGATGTAATACTGGGTGATGCTGGGAATAGATTGATGGGTGGGCTGATATTTGGGGAAATTGGGAAAGTTGGGTCGACGTTTAATTGTGTAGGGGAGGAAGAAGGTGGGTTGTATAATGAAACGTGGTCAATGGGGCTGTGGGGAATGTGAGGAAAAATTGTCTGGTGAGGTGGGTCAGTGTGTTTGTGGTTGGAAAAAGGAAATTGGGATTCGTGAAAGATAACATCTCGGGAGACAAAGGTTGTCCTGATATTGTGGTCAAATAATTTAAAGCCTTTATGACCAGTGATGTAGCCCAAAAAAATACATTTAGTTGCACGGGGTTCCAACTTGTCTGTGAAAGGCTTGGTATTTGTGGCGTAACAAAGACAGCCAAATACCCTTATGTTGTCATACGACGGTGGTGTTTGGTAGAGAGTTTCAAAGGGGGTTTTCCAAGATAGTATTTTTGAGGGTAGTCTGTTGATTAAGTAGGTGGACATCAGTAAAGCTTTCCCCCAAAAGGATTTAGGTAAGTTGGCTTGATAAAGTAAGGCTCAGGTAATTTGAAGAAGGTGTTTGTGTTTGCGTTCGACAACGTCGTTTTGTTGTGGTGTGTGTGGGCAAGATTTGTGGTGTGCTATGCCTTTGGTGTGGAACAATTCCTTACATTTGTTGTTGGTAAATTCGGTGCCATTGTCAGTACGAATACAAAGGATGGAGGTGTTGTGTTGTGTTTCAATCATGGTTATAAAAATTTTCAAGGTTTCGAAAACTTGATCTTTACTGTTTAAAAGATATGTCCAGGTGGCTCTTGTAAAGTCGTCAACTATGGTTAAGAAATAACGTGAGCCATCAAGACTGTGGACTGCATATGGTCCCCATAAGTCAACATGCAATGTCTCAAAAGGTTTTGTGGTGCTCATTGTGTGAGTGGGAAAAGGGATTCTGCTTTGTTTGGCTAACTGGCAAATATCACACGAAATATGGCTAGGAAATGAAATGCTGAAATTGGGTAAATGTGCAAGTTTTTCTTTTGAAACATGGCCAAGTCTTAAATGCCAAACATGAAAATTGTCTTGGACATAATTAGCAACTGGATTTTTAACATAAAAATCTAGGGAGGGACCTTTGAGGCTGCATGGGTGTAATAGGTTCTCGGCTCCGATCTTGTATAATCCCCCCTCTGCCTCGCTCACAGCTACAACGTCATTAGTCCGCAGGTCCTGCAAATAAACTTTATCGTTTACAAAAATGATAGCAATATGGTTTTGGGTGGCCAGCTTGTGGACAGACATTAGGTTATGGTGAAAAGTGGGTATGTGGAGGACATTCTGTAAACGTAAGGTTTTGTGAAAGTCGACGGTGCCAACATGGTTAACATTTCGAGTTGTGCCGTCTGGAAGGGTTACTGGTTGGATAGAAGAGACTGTTGATTTGTTTGTGAAAAAGTTGTGGTTGTGGCTCATATGTGTAGAGGCCCCCGAGTCTACTATCCATGTACCATCATCGTATTTGTTACTGCCAAAACTAAAAGAGTTGGGGTTCGTACCTGCGTAGCTGTTGTAAGCTACGTGATTAAGCTCGGCTGGAGATTTACCCTTGATTATACGCATCAGATCTTGGACTTGTAGTGTGAGTGTTGCTATATCGGTCTCTGTTTTTGAATGTGGTTCTGTCTTCTGTTCCTCCAGGGGGCTGCTTACATTCATCGCAGTATATGTAGTTTTACTCTTCTTTTTCTGTAGTTCTCTGTACCAGTCCGGTATTCCGTGTAGCTGGAAGCACGTATCTTTTGTGTGCCCCTTCTCCTTACAATGTTCACAAAATTTGTCGTCCCTTCTGTTACTAAATCGTCTTCCCCCGAACTCCTTGTTCCCCTGCTTCTTATATGTACTTGCATTAGTCATAAGGGCAACACCCATTTGATTCACGTTTTCAGAGTTTACGTTTTTTTGTTTTTTTATCGTCAGTATCATAGAGTAAGCTTTGTTTACCTGTGGTAAAGGTTCTATCAGCATAATCTGACTTACCACGGTTGCGTATTCTTCCCTGAGGCCTAACAGAAACTGCATCAGTCTGTTAGTATGGAAAACTTCTAGGTTCTTCCCAACGTGTTCGCAGCTACACACACTTATCGGCATTAAGGAGTCTAGATCGTTCCACAGTCCCTTTAACTTTGTGAAATAAACAGTCACAGTATTGTTACCTTGTCTCAAGTTACTAATTTCTTGTGTGATTTCGTAAAGGTGAGGTCCACTGCTTTCACCATAGCGTCCCTTTAATTCCTCCCATAGGTCTTTCGTTGTTGTCACCACTAGGAAAGAATCTGAGATCTCCTTTGATAACGAGTTGATAATCCAAGCTATAACCATGTTGTCGGCCTTTTTCCATTTCTTCAAAAGTTTTTCATCTTCGACGGGTGGTATTATTTCTCCATTTACGAAACCCAGTTTGCCTTTAGCCTTTAATGAAATGACCATCGAACGGCTCCATGACAGGTAATTTGCTCCCTCTAGAGGCGTGTTTACAAGTGGGTTTCCTGGGTTGTCTGCTGCTGAGATGTGGTAAGCATCTTCATCGATTTGGATTTGTGGGGTATCTTCCATTTCCATTGTCACGCATTCAATGGTAAGGTTTTAAGTAGGTAAGGTGTTTGTGTTTTTGTTTAAAAGATAAGGCAGAGACACTGCTCTGATACCATGATAAATTGATAATTCTTCGTGAAAGAATACGAAGATGATTTTATTCTTTGAATGCCGAAATATATATAGGAAAAACTGTTGCTGTACAACAAATTGCTAACTACCTTCTCTCTCATCTAACAAACAAATATTTTTTTAATGATTATATATAGCGTGGAGTGATGGAGGAAAGGTTATAGTGTGTAGGCATCTTGGTGCAACCGGGACAATGGATGTGGGCCTGTGGACATTTTAACTTTAACATTCTTTAATTAAACTTTAACTTTCTTTAATGGGTAAGAACAGTCTTCATTCTTTCATCAAAATGCTCTCATTCTATTGCTTTCAACTGTTCATATCAAAATGATTCGATTGGTTTGAATTAATAATAATAATAATATACATTAACATATATTGTTATTTCAATAAAGTATTTCATTTTAATATATTTTGCTTATTTTTATATTTTATTTCTTATTTACTATATATCGATCAAAAACTTTAAACCTCTTATTTTACTAGCTTAAATTTTAATATAATTTTTAAAACATTGTTATTTATTTTGATAATCAATTAACTATTGGAATGACAAAAAAATCATATTTATCACATCAAAATAAGGTATACAGAGACGAGTCATCACTTCATAAGAGAAGCTGGTTGTAAAAGGATAAATTAAGACAGTGTACTCTAATAACAATGATAAAGTTGCATATATATATTTACCAAGCCATTAAAATTAAAGACATTCATGTATTTGAGAGATCTGCCAGATGTTGGTAATTCCTGTATTAAACGGAAGTGTTAGAGATTAATGTAGAAATTATAATCCACTTGTACTTATTATTTATTTATTTTGTTGTTAAAAATTCGCAATTAAATAAGATTTGTTTTTAAGTATAAGAGCTTAGTATTTTTTTAATTTATGTTATTGATAAGACAATCTTACAAATATCGCACTAGATTTGGTACCAGCTTGGATTCTGGTACGGTACTATACCGACACCAGTTAATACTGGATGCTGTTTCGGGTAAGTTTTTAAATTTAAGAAATAGTCCATGAAATTTTTTAAAAATTACAATATTGTCATATTGTATAGTTGTACTGTATATTTTAATCCTGTCTCTAAAAAATCATAATAATAAATAATAATCATAAATTTAATTTAATTTATAAATTTAATTTAATAATTATTAATAAATTTAATTAAATTTGAAATATATTTTAAAATATATAAATTTGAAACAAATTTTGATTTAATAATTAAAATATATAAAACAAATATTAGTTTATAAAAAATAATTTTAAATTATTTATTTTTAAAAACAAAATTTTTTATTAATACTTTATTAATAAATATAACATAAAATATTAAAATAAATTTAAATAAAAATAATTTATTTTTAAGTTTTATTTAATCTGTAATTATTATTAGTAATAACAATATTTATATTTATTTTAAAAACAAAAATTAATAATTAATAATAATTATAAAAGTTGAAGTAAATAAAATAATTAATTAAAAAACTTTGAAAATAAAAAGGGGAAGGAGAGGGAAGAAGGGAGAGATAGTTTAAAATTTTTGAAATTTTTGTAAATTTTTTATATATTTTTTAAAATTTTCAATACGGATTGATATTTACTAATATTATTTAAAATTAACTAATATTTAAATTCGATATAATCAACTCTATGCTTTATATTAATTTTGGTTCAATATAATATGTATCGGTCAGTACCAGCCGGTAGGAAATGGTGCCCTAATCCTTGTGATAAGATAGTGATTTATTATTTTCTAATAATCTGTTATATCTTTTGTGTATAAAATGTTAGCTCATGCTTTGAATAAATAAAATTAAACCACGTTAAAGCTGAAAGAATAAAATAAAAAGCTAATTGACTAGTCCTCTCTGGATCCCTCTTCGGCCACGTGACGCTCCTCTGTATTTGCGACACCAGATCGCCACCTCGTCATGTGTGCCAATGCTGCCATCCTCTGCTCATACGCCCACCATTTCTTCTAGTCCCATTCCTCGTATTCTAACGCTCATTCTTCTCCGGTTACTTACAACCACTCAGGCTCAGGCAGCTCTTCCGTTCCGTTACATTTCTCATCCAGCACCTAACTTCCTATTCCTACACACCGTCGTTTAAGTCGTCCGTGAAGGCGACGGAACACACGGACTAAGAGGCATCACCCTTGGCCTAGTTTCTAGCTCATTGTTTGTTCCTCGTTGTTTTCCATTTGTTAAAGTTAAGGTACTGCTATAATTATATTTACATCGCTTTTTATTTTCCTCGGCAGTAATGTATGATCGTCTAGTCTAATCTCCTGTCGGCAAATTTATTTCCAGAACCCCCACGATGTGACACTAATTATCTTTTTATTAATTTATTTTGATTTTAATTTGCTAGGGATTTTCATTCATTTAATGTAGTATTAATGCCACGTCATTTCAGTTCTGTTGGATAGATTCTCTACTTATATCTTACCGTTTGATTTATCTATTCATCTTGCGGGGCCACTCATCCTGAATAAGCAGTTTTTGGTCCCCACTCTTACGTTGTGTCCTTTGAATTTCTAACACAACGTTGAAATTCTACCTGTATTACATACTATTGTATGCCTTAGAAGCCAAGTCTTTGTTCGTTTGTTAACCGTTACACCTATATTCAAGTATTTTTCTATTTTTCACATTTTCCAACTCTCGCTAATCATTACTCTTGAATGGGAATTTTAGAGAACTGTAGATTTTGATCGAACACAATCCGGTAAAAGGAAAGAAATGAAGTGATGGTGGGGCTTGTAGTTGAAATTATGGATAGTTGTTAACTGGTTTAGCTACTAAATATAGCTGAGCAGTCACTTTCAGAGTTGAAATGGTGTTGTTGTCATGAAGGTGATTGATGGGTTTGTTCCTTTTTATCCCGCTCTCTTTTTGTTTACTGTATCGTAACCACTTATTCGCTACTCTATGTCGTATTATCAGGTCCTCATTTCGCTCTCGGTATTTACGATAATGAATGAAACACACTGTCTCTAGCAAAGGTCGTGCTCATTTCGGAATCATCCATTTCTTAACGTCTCCAAGAAGATGTTGGACTTTTGAGGTCTGTGAATTAACGCCTGGGACCATCAGTTAATGGTTGTCATAGATTGTCGTTTTATTCAATGTAAGCTTACTACTCTAGCTTTATTTTACTGAAGTAACAGCCTTGTTCAGTGTTTGTGTTCCTCTTCATTCTTTTATCAGTACCCTCGCAATTAGTTCGTTGAATTTGATTCTGGGGTACCCTCCAAAGGGGTTTGATCTTGACTAGTCATTCATTTTTCTTAATTATTTGATGTAAACTAAGGTCTCTCATCTTTTATTAAATGATATTGTTCCTTGTTCTTCAGGCACTTTTTCATTTAAGAGTTCTAGTTGTGTATCATTATCTTACAAAGATGATGTTACTTAAAGCTATTATAGAAAGATGCATTGATTTTTTGCAGCATTAAAAATTCCGTAATTCAGTACATTTTAGATTGGTGATTGCATTTGGGTTTTGGTAGAATACTTTTCAGTTTATGCCATATAGACACTTGGAGTGTTTGTTGACCCACCATAAGTTAGTGTTCTGTTTACAGTAAATTCTTGTATATTGCAAATTGGTGACATTAGGTTACGGGTTGGTTGTAAGCTTTTGTTTATTCATCATAAAGCTTCATTCAACCATTCTCCTCTCTCTGTCCTCAAGTTGAACTTCTATGGCCTTTCTGTAGTCAATCTTAGTATCTCTTGCTGTTAATTTTGTTTCATGCAGATTGCGTGATCTGCGAATAAGGAGCCAGCCTCATGTCCTAATGAAGGTTCCTGAAAAATTTTCCCTTTTTTGTCTGTTTTTCCTTGTCCTCTGTTTTCTTTTTGTTTCCATTTGCACATTCACTTTCTTTCTAACTACACCTAACAGTTTTAATGTAATTATTCTTTGCTTAGTATCTCAATAAGGTATCAATGATTTGTTTCTTGTAAATTATGTTATAACTCTCATAGTGCTTTTGGGAGCTAATTTTTGTGTTGGATGAGCAGTTTGATGTTCAGAAGATATTCCTGAAATGTTTGTGTGTCCGTCCAATACAGTAATTAATGTATACTGGATATAAAATGCTTTAGATGGTTCTCTTCAGACTCCTCTTTCCATCTTCATTTCGCGACAAACGTTGCTTGCTCATCCTTTTACAACTTTGAGATTCTTTTAGAAAGTCACCAAATGTGTGCTGATCAATGTGGTGAACTTATCAATGGTTTCCTTGTAGTTTATGCATAGAGTTGACTGAAGTTCTTTTTCATATACAATCTCAGTGGTGAAATAAATGAAGAATCAAGTGGGAGTAGCCATTGCATGTGCCGTTGGCCTGATCTGTATCCAGCAAGGTCTTTGTGGTTAGTACCAGTTTTATACACTTCCATTGTAGTTATATGAAACAATAAAATAAAAATGCCAGTTATAATTTGAGCGCGGGGGGCTGGTGTTGTACAAGGAGTTATCTGTTATAAGTTATCTGCCATTGCCAATGAATCTAATTGTGAAGGAAGCTGATCTAACTTAATTTTAGTTGACGGAGATGAACATCCCACTACAACAGGTCTAAACAACTGGACGTGTACATGTGCATCCCCATTTCAAAGAAATGAGAGCTATGTCAAATCTAACTGTTCTGGTTCCTGTGATTGCAGTCCAGGTAATCTTCTTAAGGTGATGAACTGTTGCTTAGCTTACAGTTGTTTCTGGATGTCTAGCAGGATCTTGATTTAATATAACATTAAAATTGTTCATACAAAGAATTTAGCAACCGTGTGTTAACCTAGGAAATGAAAAGAACAAAAGGTGCCTAGCAAAGAGTTCTGTCAGTTCTTTCTGTTATATGTTGGTGCCACATATTGATTATAAATTGGTCCGGCTTACTTTTCAAAAAAATTGGTCCAGCTTTTTTTAACCCTGGCCATACACAAAGAGATAAGCTTCTCCTACAGTTGGTAACCAAAGTTTTCGTACAATTAATTGCATGGATTTCATAATGGGAGATAGGACAGTTATAGAAATTTCACTTGAGAAAACTCTTATACACCCCATGTTTCTGTCATGACAGAAACCTTGTGAAAAGATGATGCCTTCACTGAACACTTGTGTTGGAACCTTGCTTTTGATGAAATTCTTTTCAGGACTATTTGTTTTAATATATTTGAAATGTGTCTGCACTTGCATTGGTGGGCATGCCCCTATCCTCTCTTAATCCTCATTACTTATCTGTTGTCGATGGATCCCCTAAAAATTGCTATAAAAAAAAGAAACCTTACTTTGATGCACTCTTAAATGTTTCTTCACCATCTTCTCATGGTGGGAACACACATGAGATGGGCATAGTTTGCAGTCCAATAGTTACCTCAATGACTGGTTCACTGCCCCTTATTGGAAGGGATATATTCTATCTTCCATTCAACTTCTTCTGTGTTGCGTATTGTACTTTGAAACATAGTATTCTAAAGATTACAAAGCATATGTCTGCACTTGCATTGGTGGCCATGCCCCTATACTTTCTTAATCTTCATTACTTACGTGTTGTTGATGGTCTGCCCTAAAAATTGCAACACAGACAAAAGAAATATTAAATTTTTGCAGTTTTACATGTATCTTCACAGTCTTCTCACGGTGGGAACACTCATGAGATTGGCATAGTTAGCAGTCCAATACTTAACCTAATGGCAAATCAGTTAGCAGTCCAATACTTACCTTAATGATAAACCAGCTCACTGCCTCTTGTTGGAAGTAATACATGCTACCTTCCATTTTACGCATTGTGTATTGTACTTTGGAAAAAGCATAGTATTATTGGGATCATTTTGCTTAATCTTCCTGTAAATTGGACTGAGTTGCAAAGACTTGCCTGTGGATGCTGGCAAACATATGTCTTGTGATTACTTGGAAGTTAACTCCTAGATCTTTATGGTTGGAAGCCGAGACAATATCAAGTGTCTAACAAAATCCATCTCGTTTTTCGACAGCTGCAGGACCTAGTGACATTATATGGAGCTGTAAATGTGCTGCGGAGGGATTTCCTAAAGTAGTCGCTGATAATCATGATACCACATGTTTTACAGCCTGCAACTGTACCACCGGTACTTAAATTTTTCCCACCTGCATTGGGACTTCCATCTTTGACATACAGTTCAACACGATTGTATTTTCATTTTTTAAATTGGGAGCCTCATGGTATATTTCATAGTTCTAAAGATTCGACATATTTATTCAATTAGTCAAACTTTTCCTTCTCAAAATTTTAAGTTTAGTTTGCAATTAAGACATCACGGGGATATATAATAAACAAGGTTTCATATAGTAGAACCATGACACAGTTTGCTTCCGATTGTGACTTGTGTATCTAAATGAAGATCTTCACTGATGTTTTGTATCTTGTGATACTTCAATCTTTTACATATATTCACTGTAAGTGGTAAATTTTCTTAGAAGTTACCTATCTCATGTTTATTACTTCATTCTCAATAGGACCTGTCGATGAAGCCCTAGCTTCCAGAAATCACACATCTAGCAGAAGAATTGTAGTGATCATTCTTTTAGTATGTGTCGTATTTGCAACACTTGCATTTGTTGCTGCAATAACATGCTATGTCTACCAAAAGGACAAGTGTCCTGTACAAGCTTCAGTATTCTCATCAGACAGAGAGACAAGTTGCAATAGTGCTACTAACTTAATAAGTCACAGAGCATCTTCAGTCTCAGAAAGCAAAGTTAGTATCTATTTACCTGCCAATTCTTTTTCAGGTGCGTGAGATTTGCTCTAGCCATAACTTGTCCAAATATCTAGTCAACCGAACTATTCAACTATAGTTACTTCTGTAACTTTTATCTTTCCCCAAAATTTCAGGTTGTTTTGGCAAGTCTTCTTTCTTGTACAGGAGTAAAGCAGAGATAATACATGGAACCGTAATCAACTTTTCATACTCTGAGTTGGAATATGCAACGGATAAGTTCTCCCATTCCAATCTTATAGGACTGGGGGGAAGCAGTTATGTCTATCGGGGCATGCTTAAAGATGATAGAACTGTGGCAGTTAAGCGTCTCAAGGCTCAGGGGGGACCTGATGTAGATTCTATCTTCTTAACAGAGGTAAGTCCTCAGCTAAGCTATACTTTTTGGGGGATATAACTGATTCTGTCTGCAGATTCATTTCAAGAAACAAATCATTTTTGCTCCACAACGTCCCACCATCCTTATTTTTTCCTCAGGTAGAGCTGTTATCTAGACTCCATCATTGTCATGTGGTGCCTTTGATTGGCTATTGCTCAGAATTATTCGGGAGAAACTCTGAGAGGCTTCTAGTGTTTGAATACATGCCTAATGGTAACTTGAGGGATTCTCTGGATGGAAGTTTGGGTGAAAATATAAACTGGGAAACTCGTGTTGCCATTGCAATTGGAGCCGCAAGAGGCTTGGAGTACCTCCATGAAGCAGCAGCTCCAAGAATTTTGCATAGAGATGTCAAATCCACTAATATTCTTTTGGACAAAAATTGGAGAGCAAAAGTAAGAACATCAGGATTGTGTGTTGACAATTATTTCTAAGTATTGAAATGACCATTTGCTGACTACAAGGGTACATATTAATTCAAAACAAAGAGATGTATTCTATGCATCACACATCATAGAGATCTTATATTAAAGTAAATGGTAGCATTATTAGTTTTGTTGATTCTAGCATAATTGATGCACATGTAAACTACAACTATGCAGATTACGGATCTTGGTATGGCTAAACATTTAAGAGATGATGGAGTTCCCAGCAATTCCAGTTCTCCAGCAAGAATGCAAGGCACTTTTGGCTACTTTGCTCCTGAATATGCAATGATTGGAAGAGCCTCTCTTATGTCAGATGTTTTTAGTTTTGGGGTAGTTCTCCTTGAGCTTATCACTGGTCGGCATCCCATCCACAAAACAACCACTAAAGGAGAAGAAAGCCTTGTCTTATGGGTAAAGCAAAGCATAATAGTGCTAATCACATCTACATTTTGATGTCTTTCTTATCTGATGATTGATGATCTGCGCCTGGTCATATGCATTAATAATCTATCAGGATGCAGAAATTATCTAAAAATATATAACATGTTTGCTGCAACCATACAACAATGTTTTTTGCATTCCTATCATGCAGGCTACTCCGTATCTTCAGAATTCTAAGCGAGTAATAACAGAATTGCCTGATCCACGATTGAAGAGGAATTTCCGAGAAGAAGAATTACAGATAATGGCTTACCTAGCCAAGGAGTGCTTGCTGTTGGATCCTGACGCTCGACCTACCATGAGTGAGGTTGTCCAGATTCTCTCAACCATCTCACCTGACAAATCTAGGAGGAGAAACATTCCTGTAAATCTTTTTCAGGTAAGAAATTATTTGAAACCTATTTAGGTGCTTCTTTATGTCTTAAGTCATTGCTTGGCTCAACAATTTTAATAGATCACCTTTGACAAACTGCAAACATGTCAAAAATACTGAAGAGTCCATACCTAGGCGATTATTTTGAAAACACTTCTTCCTAGAAGCCGAAGTCATAATTAGCCTGCGTTTATGCAACCAATTGCTTTCTTTCCTATACATGTCTAACTCTTTTCTCCAGTCTTGACCAAATAGCTTGATCATTGGAATTGTCTCAACACTAATAGTTCATATCGCACTTAAGTCTTAGCATCCAACTTTTGTTTTTATATTTATTAAAGCTTTTAGTTTGGAGTGTAAATATCAAATTCTGTTGTCTCACCAACAAAAGAAAATCTTCTCTTGGGCAAATCAGTCGCGATAATCTATATATAATTGATAATAACTCAACACAAAGCTTGTGTTTCTAATTATCACAACACAAAGCTTGTGTTTCTAACTTTATGCTGTAAAAACATTCTAAAGCAATGAAAAGTTTCGTGTGCTTCATATATTGATACAACCAACTACTAACTACTTATGCAGATGTCTCCCATCAGTAGTACGAAAACTGGGTTTCCATGGGAAGTTGATAACGAAGCTTTAGATGTTGACCACAGTGTCGTCGATAGGGAAGCAGTAGCAGAGACTGTTTCAACAGAGCATAAGGAGAGATCGATACTCTCGACTTCAAAAGCTCGGAGTTGGCGTGCTACAGATGATGAAGCTGTGGACTTAATGGAGCCACGATTGGAATCTTTTTGCATGGTTAACTTTGGATCTCCATGACAAGATACCCCTACAAGCCAAAAATATTCGATCACATGTATACATGGTCTGGTTAACTTTAAAGAAAGCAAGGGTTGTAGGGGTTTGTAAATATATTTTACGTAATGTTTTGAGGACTTCACCATTAGGTTTTTTAAGAAAAAGAAAAAGAGAAGGTCACATTTTTCTTCTTCTAGCAGCTGTTAATGTACAGCAAAAGAAACATTTACAGAGAATCCATGACCTTGTGCTTTGGAGGTGGCATTACGCTCTCATTGACTGAATTGCCAATCTTAGGTACTACTGTGATATCTTATGTGCAAAGGTGGCAATGCTTCTCATAAACACGTGTCTTGTACTATTCAATGTAGGAATTCAAATCCCTAATTTAGAAATATGTTCGTTAACAATCTTGTTTTTGAAGAAAGAAATGAGAAAGGAGCATATATTTTGTCAGCTCCAAGTTAAGAGGAATTCAGTGGAGCAATGCAAGGGAAAGGATCCCCAGTTGAAGTAACTGTTGTTCCTGGAATTCAGTGGAGCAATGCAAGGGAAAGGATCCCCAGTTGAAGCAACTGTTGGTCCTGAGCTAGACTTTTGTTTCCGTGGTATTTGAGCCTGGCTATCCACCTTTCTGAAGCTCTGCTTTGTGAATTGCCCTTTTTCTCTTTTGACGGAACTTTATAAGTTTTTTATATATTTATTAGAGGACTGTATTAGTTCAGTGACATTTGATAACCAAAATTCATTATCACGCTTAAAAATTACAAATTAATTCAAAAGTATCAATTCGGAGGATAATAGAAGTCATATATTATATTTATAAATAATAATTGAATTAAAAATTATTCATCTGAAAACTAATTAACCATACATATTTTCAATCTTGAAAAGATAAATGCATATAACTATCATTTAAATAGTATTATTGAGACGTAAGAACAATATTGTTTTCTTGGTGACACGAGACTACTTGCGATGTCACTCTCAGGTGTAAAAGAGATCTGAAAGTCGATTCGTAAGGCCCATCATTTGGTGGAGGAACACATTGAACCCAAGTCAAGTGAAAGTGATCAATGCTCACGCGGGGGATGTCTACTGTTTGTCCATCCACATTACACTGCTCATTGCCTTAGAATAAGATAAACCATAACCACCTAACTTGACTTGGTATATACACAAAGTGATTAATGGGACTTCAATGGCTACCTTTGCTTTTCACGTTTCTACACAAATGTCTCAGGAGTACCTCCTTGTCCGTTCAAACCTGTGATCTGCATTTATTGAGCAATTTGCAATTTCATTGATAGCTTCTTCTTCTTCTTTTTCAGTTTAAGACCGTGGTATATATATAATTGGAAAAGAATTATAGTAGATAATAAAAAATGGCTAACCCAAACTGGTAAATGAGAATTCAGTTATAAACAATATGATGAGTTGCTCTACTTTGGTTCTACACAACCAAATTATTTCCAGGTGGGAACTGGAGTCCTTAAATCTTCTGCCGGACTTTTGCAGGCGAACCAGACAACTATGTCCTAAAGGCTAAAAGCCCGAGTCACTTTAGTTCTTTTTGACAACAAACTATCACAAAGTTCGATTGCGACAACTTCTTTTCCTTTATTACACGATGCTAAAAGTCTATGGACGTAATCGCCTGTAAGATGACGTAATACTGCAGACATTCATCTCTTCATCTTTCAACTGGCCTACAAAGGAATTGCCATTATTTAACATATTTGTTTGCCGATTATCGAAGACAGTAATTCACTTGGCTCCACATAATAAGTTGTCGAAAGCTACTGTTCGCACATAGCATATCAGAAAGTGACGAGAGTGACGAGAAGAGAGTTCCATGCTACTACTCCTATAATGGAAATTTATGCTTTTTCTGGGTTTTGACTATTTCCTGTGAATTTTATATGTGTTGCAAATAAGCTATAAAGATCAAATAGCTAAAGAACTTCTCTTAGAAGAAAATTACTTGTGAGCCCTACTATCTCCTATAACTGATTTTTACACGTCTTTAAGGAGCTCAATGTTGAACAACGTAATCTCAAAAAGTCGCTTCCTTTAAGTAGCTTCCTTGGTTAGCATTTCAGATAGTTTCCTGGATATATGGCTTTTCATGTTTTTTGTTCCCCTCATTTTATTCCACTGTTTATTGCCGTGAATGAAAAACTTGATGATGAAGACTGAGTTTAATTAATCCACTTGGAGTTCTCCACTACCAGGGAAAGGGTATACCAGTTTTTGTTTAGGGCCCCACTATCTGATTTTGTTTAATTCATTCATTACCGTTCTTGGTACTTGGTTCAAGGAAGGTTTCATAGTTTTACGCTTCTGGGCTGGTTTTACAATGACACAATCAATATCTTTAAGGGTGATTGACAGTTTCACATGTTTCTCCCCCAATTCATATTGGGTTTAAGGAAAGTTAGCTATTCCTTTAAGTACTGTGTCACTTGCAAGTTGTCGCAGACTTGGAAGTACATTAAAAATAAGTTGTCCACATGTTTGACTTTAATCCTGCCTGAAAATATGGGATAGCCTTTTAAAAGCAAGCTTTGCCTAGGGGTTGATTCAGATCTTCGTACCTCATGTTCACATGACACCTGCTGATAGGAACCAAAGATGGTCTTTTTAGTTTCCTCTGGCTCTCAGCTCATGGCTTGTCAATTGTGGTTGATTTAGCAATTCATGTCTATAAATACTTGATAACCGACCTGATATGTTTCCACCTCTGGAAAATCTTGTGTCACAGAGCAAATACATCTATTGACGGTTAACCAGTACTTACAGAATGGACTATGGTAATTTAAGATCTGTAAGGTTTGTACCTTTCTTGTTTCATTCATTCATATAATTTCTGGCTATTTAGAGCTTTTCTTTCTAATGAGTTAAAGGATTAGAACTTGAGATTTAGCTGCAAATTTTCAGCTTTAAAGATGATCTTGAATTGACAAAGCGCCCACCCGCCAAAGGAGATGGTATCGTTAAGTTCATGTATAATATTGATGGTGCACAAATAGCAGAATCCAGTGGGAGGGGTGGAAAATCATTGAAAGCTAAAGTATTATCCAGAGTTTTCTCTGAGGATTATGAAAGAGTGAAGAAGAAGATACTGGATCCTCGCGGGCCAATTATTCGTAGATGGAATAAGATCTTTTTAGTAGCATGCTTAGTTTCTTTGTTTGTCGATCCTCTCTTCTTTTTCTTGCCCAGAGTCCAGGATGCAGTGTGCATAGCTATTGGAACACTTCTTGAGGTTGTACTCACAATCGTTAGAACACTAGCTGATATCTTTTATATGATTCAGATTTATATCCGTTTTCGTACTGCTTATGTTGCTCCTTCGTCCCGTGTTTTTGGGAGAGGGGAGCTTGTTATAGACTCTAGAAAAATTGCTTCAAGGTACGTGCAGCAGTATTTCTGGGTTGATCTTATTGCTGCCCTGCCTCTTCCTCAGGTGTGTTGATTCCCAATTTATAATCCCAAACAGTGGTTTCCTTATGATATGAACATTGAAATGGTTCAATTTAAGGGCTAATCTGTTTTTATTTCTACATTTCAGGTGCTGATTTGGGTTATCATCCCAAACCTTGGTGGTTCAACTATGGCAAACACCAAAAATGTGCTTAGATTCATCATCATTTTCCAGTACCTCCCAAGACTCTTTCTTATTTATCCACTCTCCTCACAAATTGTAAAGGCTACTGGTGTTGTGACTGAAACGGCTTGGGCAGGAGCTGCTTATAATCTAATTCTTTACATGCTGGCAAGCCATGTAAGTAACAGAATCTCTCAGTTCTATTTAAACGACATTGCCTCCATATGAGCTCTTTATGTGATAATGCTGGCCATTTGTCTTTTATCTTTAAAAGGTTTTAGGAGCTTGCTGGTATCTTCTTTCAATTGAGAGGGAAGAATCATGCTGGAGAAGTGTCTGTAATATGGAACAAGCTTATTGCAAGTATGGATTCTTCGATTGTCGTCGAATGCAAGATGCTGACAGAAACTCCTGGTTCAGATCAAGCAATGTCACAAATCTGTGCAATCCGGATAGCAATTCCTACGAGTTCGGCATATATGGTGATGCATTGAAATTTGGAGTTACATCCTCATCATTCGTCAACAAGTACTTCTACTGCCTGTGGTGGGGGTTAAAGAACTTGAGGTAATCCAAATACTAATCTCCAAACCTTTTATAGTAGTTTACACTTCTGCAGATAAATGTCCTGTAAGGAGTATCATAAGAATTGGAAGACAAATGTTGGAATATAAATGTATACTTCAATGAGAAATAAAAAAGTATGTAATCAATTCCCATGACCTAAAAGAGAAGTTTGATGCCTTTCATCGAATACTGGAGACCAGAAAGAGAGATCTTACAGAGTTATATGAACTCCCTATTTCATGTTTGATCCTTTTAGAAATTATTTCATTTGGAGTACTCTGTATTTATTACTCTGTTAAGGTACTAATGATGTTTCCTTGACCTTTGTAGTTCTCTGGGCCAAAATCTTTCCACAAGCACCTATGTGGGCGAAATAGCTTTTGCCATTATCACTGCAACACTTGGACTGGTTCTCTTTGCATTGCTTATTGGGAATATGCAAGTGAGTCTCAAATAAGATATCGAGTGCTTTATTCAGAAATTAAAACTTTGCAATTCATATATCCCCTCCATCAGAATCAATGATACATATGCGAGTAAAAGCTGAGAAGAAGTAATAATTATCACTATTTTTTTATCAACTACTGGTTTTTGTTCAATTTCATCTCAGATCAAGCTTGTGAGAGAGGGAATATAGAGAAATGAGCTTTAGATCTGATTAATGTAATCTGTTGGCATTTCTTCACATAATTCCTGGAACTTTCTCATGTCTTTTAATCCAATGAAAGTCCTGTTGCTTATCTATCATCTCCAATGGCAGACATACCTGCAATCAACCACAGTTCGTTTAGAAGAATGGAGGATCAAGAGAACCGATACAGAACAATGGATGCGTCACAGGCAGCTCCCTACAGAATTAAGGGAGTCTGTTAGGAAATATGACCAGTACAAGTGGTTGGCCACTAGAGGTGTTGATGAAGAATCTCTTCTAAAAGGCCTTCCGATGGATCTACGGAGAGACATCAAGCGCCACCTCTGCCTTGATTTAGTGCGCAGAGTAAGTCAATGAACCCGTCCTTCATTCCAATTCCCGGAGACACACAATCATAACTATTGTTTCATGATTAACCTAAAAATCTTTGTATGCAACATCCAAAACAAACAGGTTCCGTTATTCGATCAAATGGACGAAAGGATGCTGGAAGCAATATGCGAGAGGCTAAAACCTTCATTATGCACTGAAGGGACATATCTTGTGCGTGAAGGTGACCTTGTCAACGAGATGCTCTTCATAATCCGTGGAAACCTCGACTCTTACACCACTAATGGTGGTCGGACCGGGTTCTTCAACTCTTGCCGACTCGGTCCCGGCGACTTCTGTGGTGAGGAACTACTGACATGGACATTAGATCCACGTCCAAGTGTCATCCTTCCATCTTCCACTCGAACAGTGAAAGCTGTCTCAGAAGTTGAGGCTTTTGCTCTCAGAGCGGAAGACTTAAAGTTTGTAGCTTCGCAGTTTAGAAGACTACACAGCAAGCAACTGAGACAAAAGTTCAGGTTCTACTCACACCAATGGAGAACATGGGCTGCATGCTTCATACAAGCAGCATGGCGGCGGTACAAGAAACGGAGGGAAGCAGACGAACTGCGAGCCAGAGAAAACTGCTGCGTTGTGAAGGCTGAAGCAAATTCACCAGTTTCAGGCTTAGCTGCATATGCAGCAAGACTAGCAGCAAGCACAAGGAGAGGGGTCATAAAGCATTCTGGATCAGATTCGAGTATCGTAAGGCCACTGCAGAAGCCAACAGAACCAGATTTTTCTGTAGATGAAGATTGAGAAAGTCGAAAGAATTTTCTGCTTCAGGATTGCATGTACAAATAGGAAGTTCTGTATATGTATTCAATTACTTTAGGGACAACAAAACGGGAGTGATTCTGATGTTTGTTCATAAATATTGCAAAGCCATAACCCTGTACAACCTGTCGAATGGGGCCAAAACGATCGGACAGAGGATCCGAACTTAGAAAGAAGCATGGATTTCTTGCGTAGAGGTTGTTAGTGATGCTAGTTCCATTTTACTGCTGTTTATTGCTTACTCAAAAGTAAGTTACTTGGTGTCCTGAGTTTAGGAAGCATTCTCTCAACGTGCTTGTCATTGCTTTTATTTATGATGTTCTGTTATCTTTTCTACTTGTATTTGAGGAGACACGGCCGAATAAAAATTATTTGAAGTCTATATTTTGAGTGCACCTTTCAGGTGTTTGATAAATTTTCTTTGTAAAAACTTTGTTATGTTGTTTTTGTCCACCCACTCTCTTTCTTTACATTTGGTATTAGAGCAAAGTCTTGTGATGGCTAACATATCAAATGGAGTGAACATTTCACAACCTGCCATTCCAATTTTTCAAGGCAGCAACTATGACGTTTGGAGTACAAAGATGAAAACTTTCTTTATCTCCCAAGATCTATGGGAGTTAGTGGAGAAAGACTATACTGAAGGGAGTGTAGCAACAGATAACTTTGAAGAGATGAGAAAGAGAGACGCTAAGGCTCTTTTCTTCATTCAACAGGTTGTAGATGATGCAATTTTTTCTTCTCGAATTTTTGCAACAACAAAGGCAAAAGATGCTTGGGATGCACTCAAGAATGGATATCGAGGCACAGAGAAAGTGCTTACAGTCAAGCTTCAGACACTTCGTAGGAAGTTCGAAAGCTTCATTATGAATAATGAAGAGTCTATTCATAACTATTCCAACAATCTTATGAAAATAGTTAATCAGATGTGAAAGTATGGTGAGCAGGTGTCTGATCAAAAGGTTGTTGAAAAAATATTGTGAAGTTTGTAGCAAAAATATGAATCTATTGTTGCTGCCATAGAGGAATCAAAAGACTTAAGTGTCTTAACTGTTGATGAGCTTTTAGGCTCCTTACAATCCTATAAAGATCGGTAGAAAAGGTATGCGAAGTGTTCTACTGAGAAGGCTTTTTAGAAAAAGATGCAAGTTTTTAAAGGCAGTGAAGTTGCCTATGAGCGTAAGAACAACAACAACCATCGTGGAGGATACTCTTTTCAAGGAAGAAGAGGAGGCAGAGGAAATAGAGGAGGTGGACGATCAAATGACAGAAGTCAACATTCAAATGCATCCCACAATAAAGGAGAAACTCAAAATCGTAAGTTCAAGTGTTACTATTGTGATGGACTTGGTCATATAGAAAAATATTGTCAATTAAAAGGAAGACATGAAAAACAAGCAAATTTTGCTGAAGAAAAAGATAAAGATGAGTCTGAAAGTTTGTTTCTTGCTTGTGCCACTGCAAAAGAGTATGAATCTAGTTTATGGTATATGGATAATGGTTGTAGCAATCACCTGACTGCTAAACTAGAGGCATTTGCCAGCTTGGACAGGTCAATCAAAATTACAATGAAGATGGATGGTGGAACGATCCATAGTTCTCAAGGCAAAGGAGTTGTCAAGCTGAATCCTTGTGGAACCAGCTACATTAAGGATGCTCTTTATATTTCAGACTTGGATTCAAACTTATTGAGTGTTGGACAATTTTTAGAGAAGGTTATTCTTTAGTTTTTGAAGATTTTTCATGTGCAATTTTTTCTGATAGAGCCAAGAAGACTTTGTTGTTTAAGATGCCAATGGACATAAATAACATGTTTCCACTTGCCCTTGATGATGAAAAGAAAGCATTTGCAACCTCATTAGAAGAGGACAATTGGTTATGACATCATAAGTATGGGCATCTTAACTTTAAAAGTCTAAATATGCTATCTAATCAAAAGCTTGTGGATGGTTTGCCTATGATAAAGCTAGTTAATGCAGTATGTGAAAGTTGTGTGATTGAAAAGCAAAATAAAGATCCTTTTCCAAAAGTAGCAGTATGAAAGCTTTAAGGCCAGCTGAATTGATACATGGAGATGTTTTTGGACCTATGCACACACTGGTGATGCTGTCGCCTGCAACCAAATATAAAAAGAAATCACTTCCATTAAAACAAATTAATGTAGTAGCGGTAAGCGGATATCGTTCCCACGAGGAATTGTTAATGGTAAAGGTTAACTAGTTTAAACGCGACAAATAATGAAAATAAAGAGGGGGGGTTTTGTCACTCACGGCAATAATAAAAATAAAAGAAAAAAATCACAAATTGAAACAATAATTAAATCTGAAAATTTAATAGGAAAAATACTTTAGTTTCGGGTCACTGATGTTACCATGCTATTATGGATTCTCGACATAAAATTGCAATCATTAATAAACATTCATTGGGGGAAGTTTCTCTTAAGTGTAATGACTAGAAACATGTATACTAGGAATCTTATTAAACAATAACCTAGATATGATCATAGGTGAAATTGAATAATAGCATTAAGAATCAAGAACCAATGAGCAAGTGAAAAACATGTACGACATGCAATCGATCAAGCGAATATCTCCTTATAATTTTCCGACTTTAACGTAGAGAGGTTAATCCTAATTGCTACTTGTGATTACTAAAACTAAACGTCATATTTCGTTGACCTAGTGATTGAACAAATTAATCTCTAGTTGCGCACCTAGAAACCAACGAATTCAATTGGAAAGAACAGATCTGAAGATATCCAATGTTCATTAACAACATAAAAAGTATCCGAAACATCTCACCATAATGATATGTAACATGGATTCCCTTAACCAAGATAAGAAAATTAGCTACTCATAATTGAATTGAAAATGTAGCACCCCACTCCCGTGATGACCCGAACCCGACACCGATGGTGATATCCGAGTCCGTGACCCACGAGGGTGGTGTGCTAAAGCACTCAATCATTCGGAAAATGCTACACTTTTTTATTTTTGAATCACAAAACAATATATACGGAAATCAAAAAGCACATTGGGCCCACATTCATTCATAATCAATTTCGATAAACACAATTTTCAATAGTCAGTTGGGCCCTTTCACAATTGCAAAACACTCAAGCCATTTTGAATTACCAATTTATACACAAAGATGCGGAATATACAATTCAATACAACTTTGGGAAAAACACGAATGCAGACGCGGACTGATTCCGACCTCTATCCTTCACTTGAATCCTGTAAGTGTACTCCCGTTGGCCTAACGGGGTATTCTTCTGATCCTGAAAAATAATTGCAATTTTTAGGTGAGTTTTGCGAACTCAGTGAGTGACCATCATCGATGGCTCACCCAATTACATGGAAAATAATTCACATATCACCCAGTCACATGGCAAATATTTCACATATCACACTTTATTCCACATTTCACAATATTTCACATCTTCATATTATTTCATATTTCACATTCAACAAACTTAGTCATTCGTATTAAGCATATGCAATGCACAGGAGACTCACTTTTCAATTGTTACTTTGTTGTGACCAAGTGCCTGAACTGTCCCATATAGGGCTCATTGATAACTGTCCCATGTAGGGCTCATTGAACGTTGAGTTTTAAGCTCTGATCAATGGCTACTCTGGTCATAACTCCATTTTATTTCATGCATTTACAATCAATCCATTAAATTATTCATATTATGCATATGCAGTGCACATGTGACTCACTTTCATTTCTGATTGTCGTTATGACCGAGTGCCTCTTTATTCTCTCGTATCCCTCCGTGGATATCGAGCCGTAGAATATATCGTCCCATATCCCTTCATGGATACCGGGGCAGTCGAATCCGAGCCCGAGGCTCTAGTCGCATTCTGAGCTTTTAGCTCTTTTTCACATTCTGAGCTTTAAGCTCTTTTATCCTGGCGACTCCGGTCATAAATTCCTTTATCTTTTATGCATTCATGCAATGGAATGCATCACTCACAATTATCTATCCCTTTCAATCACTTCTCATATCATCGGACTTTAGTCCAGCATTCCACATTGACGTGGAACATTTTACAATTTTAGTTATTTAATAATCACATTTGTCATCGGACCGTGGTCCGGCATTTAGCAATCATATAATTAAGTATTTGCACTTTCGCTAGCATGCAATTTCACATTCAGAAACCATTTAGCAATCACAATCACATACAATTTGCACTGCAATATCTAATCCATAGATCATAGTCATCGGACCTTCATTGTCTGGAATTCAACAATCAAGTCACATTCATGATCATTAATTATCACTCAATTCATAACATAAACAAACAATCAATAAAGTAAGACCATCTAGGTCTACACTCTGTACGCTCCAAATTAGCATTTGCTTCCAAATTCTAGATGCGCCTTAATGCAGATGTTTAACCTGCACAATCACAATTTATGAAAAACCCTATTCATTCTCATTTCAAAACTCATTTATGCCCAATTAATTATATGGTCCATGTATAATGCATATTCAAAGACAATCCTGGGTATGATTTTAGAACACAATTTATGCTCGTTCCCATTTCATAATTCATACATGTCTCAATGAATCTAGCTTATTCATAAGCTTGAAGTTACTCTATCTATCATAACTCAATTTCTCATCACCTCTTTTCTAACCTCATATAATCTCATAATGTCCAAATCCCATTCAATAGGAATCCACTTTAAGATCCCATAATGCAAAAATTACTGAAATGGATTCTAGCATATTCAAACCCATATGAATTTGAAAACGATCATACCTTCATTGTTCACCAAGTGAAGGGGTCCTTAGCTCAAAAGAGAGCTCTTTTCTTCTCTACCCTTTTTCTCTTCTTGAACATCCTCAAAACTTGCTTGAGGACTAACACAAATGAAACCCTAGCTTGTTTTCTCTTCTTTCTTTTTCATGCTTTCTCTCTCTTATTTCTTTTCTCATCCACTTATTTGCTTCTCTCGAATCTTCCCATTCATGTTTTCTCCTTTATTTAAAAGTAGACAACACTTCTTTTCCAATTTTACCCTTAATGAGTCCAAATAGTCCATTTTATCCTTCCTTATAAGCTCATGTTCTTTTAACTTTGAGTGTCATGCCAAAAATGCCCTTGAACATTCTGACATAACACTTTTTAGAAGACAATATCTTCCATTGTCTTAAGTTTCCAATACCACCGAAAACATTCAATTTGGTTCAGTGATGCCAAAGACATACTTCAAACATTTTTTGACTGTTCTGGTGCAAAACAGTAACTATTCACAACTTCCATCCAACACTCAAAAGTCTTAGGAACTGAATTACAATTCACTTCCTTTAGCTAGATTTTAACTCTATATCTCTAGTTCACCCCAGATTAGAAATCATCTCATTTGGTATTCTACTGATCCCAACATCATCAAATACTGAAGCATATTCAGTAGAATAACACCAATTCAACTTAAGAGTACACTCACTGTACCCGTCTCACTCATTTCACTCAATCTTTCTCCATTCATTTCTGATGGCTACGATTTTTGGGTGGAGAAGTAGAGAAAAGTTTTACGAACCCAATGGTTCAAGAATCAAATCATTTAAGGGTCTGGAGACGAAGTTATGGTCAAGAGAAGCAACCATGTTTATGACCTCAATGATACTGAACTCATAACTTTCAGTAGCAAATTCTGATTGAGGTATTCTTTGGATGGGTCAAAAGAAGAGTTCAAGAGCTACAACTCTCATGAAGACATTGAAGGCAAATTAGTTCGTCTGAGGGGTCAAAAATAGAATAGAAGTCAGACGATGAACAGTAACTTCATCTCACTTTTGCTTCGTCTTAGATGAATAGTAACTAAGACGAAGTGGAATGAACAGTACTGAGACAAAGTACTTCTTCTTAGATGAACAGAACTAAGACGAAGGAGAGTGAACAGTGATGAGACGAAGTGCTTCGTCTTAGATGAACTGTGACTAAGACGAAGGGAGGGAACAGTGCTGAGACGGAGTGCTTCGTCTTAGAGGAAGAGTAACTAAGACGAAGTGGAGTGAACAGAAGTCAGACGAATCGAATAAACAATAACTTCGTCTTAGATGAACAGTAACTAAGATGAAGTGGAATGAACAGTAATCAGACGATTCGAAGTAACAGTAATGAGACGAATCGAATGAACAGTGGACTACGTCTTACTTCTTTCGTCTCATTTCTTATCGTCTACTTTTCTATCGTCTGCTTTTCTTTCGTCTGCTTTTCCTTTCCGTCTCATTTACTATCGTCTGCTTTCTATCGTCTTACTTTTTCCTTTCGTCTCAGTTTTTGCTTTTCACTTCTTTCCCTCTCATTTTTCCCTTCCGTCTCATTTTTGCTTCCGTCTCATTTTTGCTTTCGTCTCATTTCTATCGTCTGATTTCTATCGTCTTACTTTTTCCACTCCTGACCGTATCCACTTATAAGAGTCATAACTTTTGATTCTGATATCCAAAATTTTCATACTATATACTGTTGGAAAGATAGAAGAATTATCTATAACTTTCCAGAAGGCAACTTGGCTCGAATATATTTATATAACTCCCAACTTTTTCCCTAAGTGTCCAAAGATGAATTTTTCATTCATACACCACTATACTGCACTCAAATCTTAACTTCATAACAACTTTTGAGACTCTTTGAGACAAAATCGAAATTCGATGTCTTCATATGAAATGTAGCCATATATCTCTAGTTTAATCCAAGTCAAGAATCATCTCGTTTGGATAACTAGAGAAAACATTGTGGCTAAAAGACTGAAGCATACTCAGTCAACATTTCCCAAATCACTATTAATCTTGTTTCCCATTCTTTCCTTATCACCACTCATACCTATATCACTCTTTCTATTCTTTCTACTCCTAATTTTCCATAAGCATTTAGTATCGTTTATACCCAGAAGTTGTCAATGAATGCATGTATCACTTTTTATGAACAAACATTTAGTATTAATGTGCATATATGATAGTATGATGCATGAGCAGGAAAATGCATTGTCTTAATTTCTCTTTGAGCTCACAAGTACTGAAATTTCGGGTCATAACCCTTAATATGGGGACGGGATGTTACAGAAACCAAAAGAAATAACAAAGTAATAAGTCTCCATACCTGCTTCTTTAATGAAA
This sequence comes from Erythroxylum squamatum, assembly GCA_025629845.1. Lineage (NCBI taxonomy): Eukaryota > Viridiplantae > Streptophyta > Magnoliopsida > Malpighiales > Erythroxylaceae > Erythroxylum > Erythroxylum squamatum. The sequence goes on along the minus strand of JAOTBA010000002.1, from coordinate 24,282,331 downwards.
AATATGAAAAACACTAATTGAAATATGCAAAAAATGTAAAAGAGTAAAACCAGAAGGTGCAGCCCTCAAAACCTACGTAACCTATTCTAAAACCTAAGCTAAACTTGCGTCAATCACCAACTCTCCCCCTTTTATGCTTATCTCTTCGTTATCTTCTCTTGATTCTATCCAGATTAGGTGCTCTTCTAATTTTGGTACATAACTTCTTTGAAAGATGGCAAGAGTGTTGCCCCGCAATTTTTCTTGTTGAATTAAACATGATTTAAATAAATTATGAGGCCCTTATGGGATGATTTTGTAGAGTTAATTATTATGTTAATGTTGGTAAGATTTTATGACATGGGTTAATTGAATTGAGAGAATCTTTAAAGATTATGTTTTGTTTAAGATTGACTTCTTGAAATTTATCTGCAGATTCCAGATTCCGTCCTTAGGAGTGCCCACGCTTAGTTACTGAATTTCTGTCAATTTGGGGATTTCGGACTTTCTTCCTTCTTTTGGATCGTTTTGATCCTATTTCGTTCCTAAGGTGTTGAAAACTATCTGTAAACAATTATAAGACAATTCCATTAATTTCGAATAAAAATTTGCATACCTTAACACTAATTACGTCCAAAATAAGTGCAATTTAAAGACTTAACAAATTCCCCCACACCAAACTTTTGCTCGCCCTCGAGCAAACTTGTCAAACCACTACACTCAGTCAATTCATCCTTCACAAGATCAAGTGCACACAATCCAGTAACTTGGGCCAGTAGGATTTAAGTTGGAACACATATCATAATTGCTTTTCACCAATGCAAATAAACGAAGTTAAAATAAGACATCTTTGTTCAAAAGCAAATATGAAATCAAAATGAATTCTTCGCACGGATTTCGCTCTTACACTCAAGTGTTTACGGGCAAAGTGTTTCTCTCAAATCTCTCTCTAACATGTTGCACTACCATAGGCTTGCAATTTCACCAGTTATCATTCATTCAGATCATATGAGCTAATAGATCATAAGGACTTTATTCAAGGTTGTAATGGGGCTAGGTTTATAGGTAAGGTAAGGTAGCAAAGGGTTAATCATAAGCATTCACAAAGCATCAAGTAAAAGAGACACATAATTTCAGATTATGAGCTAAACATATGACATAAAAGACAACTACTCATACTCTTTTTCTTTTTCTGATTTTTTTCTTTCTTTCTTTCTTTCTTTTTTCTAATTTTTTCTGATTTTTTTCTTTTTTTTCTTTTTCCCCCTTTTTTTCTTTTTCCCTTTTTTCTTCTTTTTTATTTTACTTTATATGAGTAGAAGTACCTATAAAAATATCTCAGAACACAATACAGAACAAAAATCCTAAATTACTCAATGCTTCATTCAACTTGTGATAGGGTTAGGCTAATGGGGTTTTTGGGTTTTAAAATAAGGTGATTGATTGAAAAACAAGGATAAAAGCTCAAAAGTGTTTGCAAAGGGAAATTAAATAGGTGGGTCAATTTTAAGCTAAGGGTGTAAAAACAAAGAATGCCTTAATCACTTTTATATCCCATGTGATCAAATAAATTCAAACCGGTTCCATGCAAGTTCTGAAGGCAACGTGAATAGAGGAGCATCACACAATTCAAACAAATAACGTGACATAAAGATGATGTGATTTAGGCTCAAACTTCGCTCACAGGTTGATGTTAAGAATTTACCTTAATTCCACAATTTACTTCCTCACTCTAATGTCAGAATTTTGACTAAGTCTATGAGATTAGCTATTGCTATCAATCAATATGCGTCACCTTAAAAACTCACTTAGCCCAATTTAATTTCATGCATATACTCAATTTCATCCAAACTAATATGGCCAAGTGTCATGGCTGAACATGCAAAATCCTACACTAAGATAAAAAAAACAGCCGCAATAACCCAACCATATTCACACAAAAACCAAAAATTTGCCACATCTAAAAGTCTAAATTCCTCCCCCACACCTACACCAACATTGTCCCCAATGTTAAAGAAGCATAAAGATAAAGGAAAAAGTTAAAGAAAGCTTCTCTATTATGGAAGTGCCGAAATCAAGGTGTTGGCCGATGTGGTTGGGGTGGGAGTGGTCGCCGGCGGTTGAGACGGTGGTGGTGGTGGTGGGTCGACATCAGCTGCAAACCGAATGGGGATGGGGAGTCGTTGGGACTGGCTCTTCGTTCTGGGCATTGTTCCACACGTAAAGAGTGACCTGCAAAATCAAGATTATCGCACACGAAAAGAACAAAAGAAGGGGTTGCGTGAATGGTGGTGGAGGAAAGGGGGTTTTCGTGGGTTGAGAAGGGTTTAGACAATCGATGGATTATATGGGATTAATGGACTGAAGTGCATGGGTAGCGGCAGCTGAAGAGAAGAATTTTGGGTGGAGAAGAGAATAGTGCAAGAAAAGGGGGGAAACCAAGAATGGGGGGCAGTAATTGAAAATTTTCGTTTATTGATTTATTGGTTTTTTTAAAATTTCATTTTTAAAATTTTTTAAAAGATGAAAATTAAAATGACAGAAAAAAATGGGAATTTAAATTCCTAACAGTCTTAAATTAAACAAAAAATGAAGATAAAAGAAAATTGCTAACGAAACACCTAAAAGAAAAGGATACGAATGGGGTGCCTCCCATTAAGCGCTTATCAAAGGTCATAAGCTGAACCCTTGCGATATGTACATCATCCATTATCGAATGGATGCTTTAGTTCAACAGGAAACATGTTCAAACTCCGTGAGGGGCCTGGAACAACTTCCTTTGAATGCGGCTCCTTCTCAGCACGATGCTCCATGACTTCTGATGAGTGGAACTTCATCGCTTCACCATCATACTCTAATGTCCACTCGTATTTTTGGGCATCACCCTTCTCACACCATGATGGTCTCTGTAAAAGTAACACCAATGGTTGTGGAGACTCAATATCCTGATTGTTACCTTCGATCTTCAACTCTCCTAAAAACTGCACTTCTTACGGCTCTTCCTGTTCTTCTTCTTCTTATACCTGTAAACAGCAAGGAAAAAGAAACAAAATTCGGTTAGCGATAACATGAACTGCATCACTTACCTTAGGAGGTTGCACATCCTCCATCTTTTCTCGAACTATAATCTCTCCCTCTTCTAACTCTGCTTGTTCTTCCTTCTTTGCCTTGAAAAATCGACTTAGAAAAGGAAGTGGAAGCACCTTGTTTTGCACCCCTTTTTTGCATCAATTTAGGTTGTGAAGCTATTATGTGCGTAATTTCTTCCTCTTCTTCTCGTCTGGAATTTTTTTGAAGTGGTTCCTGTAATTCCTTACCACTCCGCAATGTGATAGCCTTCACGTTTTCTTTAGGATTGATTTCCGGTTGTACTGGAAAATTTTCAAAACTTTGTGCCTCCATTCGATTAACAGTAGCTCCAGTTTGACTTAACTGATTCTCAAAATTCCTATGTTGATTTTCCAAATTCTGAATACTTGCTTTCGTATTATGCTAAAACATCAAAGTGTTAGCGGTCAAAGTTTGCAACATATCTTCCAAAGGAGACTTACCTTCGGCATTTGATGTCATATTCGAATTTTGTCGAAGCATGTACGGTTGTCTAAACTGCTGGAATTGAAGAGTCCTCGTCTCCAAAATCATTATGATCTCCTCCAAAGACATATCATTAGCTTGTGGTGGTGATGGTGGAGG
>JAOTBA010000002.1:24244898-24262400 GCA_025629845.1 Erythroxylum squamatum | reverse complement strand
AAGTGCCTATTGGCAAAAAGAAAAGAATCATAAGATTTTGATTAAATTGATAAGAGTTGTAAATTGATGAGATATGACCGGATGTTTTTCCAAATGGAAATTTGAGTTGCTTTGTATGAGAGTGAATAAAGTTGAATAAGAATGAGATTGAATATAGATGAATAGAATGAAAAGAAAAAGATTTTTACCGATATGAATTTAGTTTAGACCGAGTGTGTCTTAGGGTTTCCAACGCAACACGACGCTTTTCTAAAATTTTCGTTCTCGGATGTCGGAATCTTTGTCTTAAGTTTGTGATTCGTTCTTTCGATTCCTTCGCTTTCTTTGTTTTCGAGCCTTTCGTTTTGTTTGGCTCCTTTCGAATCTGATTTTTTCTTTGGCTTCCGCACGCTTCCGATTTGATTTGTTTTTTCGCATTTTTGTTTTGGCCCACTTTCGGGTTTCCGTTCGATTTAGTTTCCGCTTTTCAAATTTCCTTTTTCCGTTTTTTTCGGTTGGGGTCCGGTTTCAAAATCGGGTCCCAACAGATATGGTATCAGAGCAAGAAGAGATTATAAGGAATCATGCATAAGTATGAGGGTTTTCGGATTAAGTAGTTGGGTTCTGAAAACGGGGTCCAACAATCATCAACGTCAATTTGGCTCTTAAAAATCCACTTGCATCCAATAGGTACAATACCATCAAATGCATCCACCAAAGTCCGTAATTGGTTAACGTATATGGATTCCATTTAAGATCTTATAACTTCATGCATTTTAAAGAATCAATGCCAGACATTGCATCTTTAAAATTAGTAGCTTTATCATGTATAAGCAATACATTGTCCTTACCTTTTTCAATATATATATCTAATCTAATAGGGGGATGACTGATAGATGCATAATTAATCATATTTATAACCCATATTTGATGAACTTTTTATTGATATTTTATACTTTATTGTATATTTTGTACTTAATTTACTCTAAATATGTGTATAAGTTACAATTACCTTCACAGACTTAAAAGAGAAGAATTCGGATGAAAGCACAATATAAATGGAAGATTTAAAGTAAAGAAGGGATACACAGTCATCCATCAGCCCATGTAATTCCCTTAAGCCATGTAAATTTGTGAATTACTATCAAAAGACGTGTTCGGAGGCAAAATAGGAAAGCAGATGTGTATAGACATTCAGAGACCTTGAGAGGTAACTTAAGGGATGATTTTGATCCATCGAAGTGGAAAACATGAAGAAATCAATGAAAGATCCAAAAGATTATAAGATATAACCTTTACCTTGCAAAAAACATTCGATAAGAGATAAAAGGGAGATTTAGAATTATGAACACTTTGTTTTCTATTTGTTTTTCTTTTTGTTTATATTTGATTTTGTTTCCTATCATGTGTAACTAAATTTATTTAGTGTCTAGGTAAGATGAACCCTACGTTTATGGTTTAATATGTTTTGGTTCTTTTATTTACTGCGTTTGTTTTGATTAATCTATTATGATACAATTACGTGTTTAAAATATGTTCTAATAGATTTGGAATATTATTGCATAATCTGATTTTATAAGATAGAGATTGAGAAATCCTTGTATGAATAGATCTATCAAAATTGAAAGGAGTTTATTGCAATCTTAGAGATGGGATGACATAAATCCTCTGGATTAGGTCAAACCTAATAGCAGAATTCATAATTTGTTAAAGAAATCCTATAAAATTTAACCTAAGTAATTCAGTTGATAACCTTAGGATTAGTTATTATTAGACTCGAAAGAGCTATTAGCATACCATCTAAAATAATTGCATAATAAAAGATCAACTAGTTAAGGTTTTTAAGGGAATTCATATTTTATTTGCTTAAGTTTTATTTTCTTTAATTAAAAATCAAATCAAATTATAGACTAGATAGTAGGATAATGGTAACTACTGGTCATCTTTGGGGGATTGGCCTGTACTTGCCAATTCTAGCTATAGCTATTTCATACACTTGTGGCTAATTAATAATTAAAACATTTAGAAAAAAAAAGTCAACCAAATTTTTAGTGTAGTTTCCAGGGACTTTGATATTAAGGAACCCTTAGTTTTATTAATCTAGTCATTACTTTGTTTTCTTTTATTCTGCGTTATTCTTGGTTTTGCTTTACGTTATTTTATTTTTAATTTATTAAGTTTATTTCTTTAGTTTTGGAATTAAACTCTTGGTCAATATATAACCTGAAGTACATTTGAGAGATTACGAGAAGCAGATCCTAAAATAGAGAGAACAACACGAAGGAATCTTCGTAGCACTAATCTATGAGACTTTGAACTAATATGTTAGATAGACAGCTAGGAAGGTCATGTAAACACTGATATGTGCTTGAATGTTGATTCATTTGATATACTACACTTAGTGATTAATGCCTTAGAAATACTTAGGATAATCACTTTAACTCATCTTTGATTTTAGGTACATTTCATAAGTAAAAGAGCTAAAGTGAACCGAAAGCATATTCATTGGCCATTTTTTCCATTTCCATATTCACTTGTCTTCGTGGACAAAAATGATAAATATTGAAACAACACAAGAAATCAAGTTAATGAAGCTGCATGGAAATTGCATATGATAGCCCTATGCAACATGTTTTATGGGAATTAAATGAAGACAAGTGGTAGCCGGAAGAGAGGAAAAAATGGCAGCACAACATGAAGGAAATGCTATAACAAATAATGCACACACACACACACACATCAAAACGACGTAGTAGATAGAAGGCAGGAAGGATTTGCGTGAACATTTGTGGAAACGCAAACAATGTTTGTGTTTCACGCAGACAACGTCTACATAAATGCAAACGTTTCACACCAATGTAGATAATGTTGTCTGTGTGTAACATAGATGTTATGCGGGGCTTTTAAAGATTGAAACGCACAGTAATAGGAGTGAAAAATAAGGTGGACCAAAAACTAAATAAAAAGAAAGAGTAGCAAAAAGAACAAGAGGGGGAGGCACTGCGGTTCTCTCTTCATTCTTTCACCATTAAAGCAGCTATAGAGAAGATGGTTGATGCTTGGAGGGTAAAAATAGAGATGGAAGGCTAGCTTCTCGATGCTGGTTCAACAAGAATGTCAATGCCAAGTCATGATTAAGCTAATTTATCATTTTAATGTTGTAATTTCCTTTCAGATTGTTGAGTTTTTGGTGTTGATTTGATCGGGATTTGGGATGAATGATCTTAATACGTTATTTTGATTGTTCTATTTTGAACCTATTGCTAAAACATTAAATGTAATTTGTAATCGTTACTTTTGATGTTTGTGAGTAGCATCTAATGGCCCCGTATCATTAGCAACAACATAACTTAGATTAGATAACCCAAACATGTGAGGTTACTACTTATATTGATCGTTTTCTACATCGTAATGCAGCTACCAAATTAAATCTAGAGATCGTATCCTAGGTTATATGATAGTTAGGTTTAATTAATAATCGTATCATGATTAAACAAAACCTAAAGGAAAATTGGGAATAGTCGAGCGTTATATTAGTCTCAGATCAATAGTCCAAAGAGATTTGCAAAGATGTTAGGATGATGAAATATGCTTAATCATGCTTAGGTCAAGATTGAACCTAGAACCGGACTTTACATATATTCGATAGTTTAGTCATTTTTGATCGCTTGTTTTAATTTGTTTTCGATAGTTTACTTTTATTTTATTTTCTAAATTACTAAAAATCCAAAACCCCTTTTATATTTTCCTTGCATCAATTAATTTCATTACGAAAATTAACCAAACATTTCCTTTTAATTCGATCCCGAATCACCATAACTACAAATTTTAGTATGCTGAGTCACGTAAATTTTATAGGGCACTCGAAACGGGTTATCAAATTTTTACATAGTTGTTTGGGAGTATGGTAGTTTAATTTTCGTATTTGATTTTAGTTGGTGCTTTTTGGATATATTTGTTTATAATCATTCTTTTTGTTAGTTATTAATTTTGAAAAGTTTGTGGGTTTTCGTGTATGGTAATTATGAGATCTCCTCGAAAAGAAATCGAGCAACTTGATCCAAAGATTGGGAGAACATTATGGAGATTACGTAAGGAAGCAAGGTTAACTTTAGTAGACGAATTGAAATCAGAAACTAAAGACATGATGGCAAATCTGAGAACTCTAAGGGAGTTGGCTGCTTCCGATTTAACTCAAGGACCCCACACAATACATTTCCTAATTTTGCTGAACATGTTACCTTTAAGTCCAACTTGATTAAAAACATCTTTTCTATCTTTAACTCATTCTTTCTATGTGACTCATTAGGCTCTTAAATATGATGACAATGGATATAATTATAATATCATATCTAGGATTAGATAAATTAAAATCCTTTAATTTATCTTTAATTAAATAATTTATATCTAAGATCAAATTTGGCATCTAGCAATATATCATGACCTTCTAAATATTTAGGAATGTCAAAATGATTTTAACTTACCTCTTCATGAAGTTTTTTTTTTTGTATAATTCAGTTCTTTCATCATACAATGCACAGAGGGCATGAAATTAATATATACTATATTTGAGTGTAATCATTTTAGTTCTCCACCATTCACAATTGATTCTGTTAATGACATTTGTAAATTATTTATAAAACATCATTCCATCTTGACCAAGAATTTTCTGAATCAATGCAAATCGAGCACAACAAAAAATTTTCCCTAATTATTTTAGGATAATAAATCCTATATTAATCACTCAACTATCTCTATATATTTTACGTTATATTCAATGACTACCGACCGAGGTACCCTTAACTAGAATAGGTCATATGTATAAAAACATAGCAATCCCTGTATGAGATAACTTTGGAGATCTTAAGTCGAAAGATCACAATGAGAATTTTCATAGGCATGCCAGTGATGTTCCAAATTGATTTCTCATATAGAGTCAGTTCAGTAAAATTGTTCTTTAACAAGTGACTGTTTGTTTAAATATCCCCATACTTTTGTCTGTGAGATCTACTACTTCCTTTATAAGAAAAAACATAACTTGTGCTAGTCTTTTTATGCTCTATTAATGTCTACTCTCAATAAAACAATGACTAAGAACAATTTAGATATAATACATGAATGCAATATAAATCTTATAATTATGGTCTCATCATAATTTCATTTGCAATGTATATTTATTCCATAAAATTTATTGTATATATTTAAATATATACCAGATAAAGAATATATTTAAATTATTTTTCATTAAACTACAACAAATCGATTGGTTGTAGGATATAAACCAACTACTTCTTCAATCAGTTAGGTTTAGCGGTCTATAATTGAGAGGTTAAAGAGATATAGCATTGCTATAATAAAAGGTGGAACAACAATTATGATCATTCCAAATGAGTGAGGTGTGGATGATAAAAATTTATCAACCCCATGATCTCTTTTTACATCAATATTATAAATTAATTCTTGACCAACTATGATCATTCCAAATGAGTTAGGTATATGTGATTAAAATTTATCAACCGTATGATCTCTTTTTACATCAACATTCTAAATTAGTTCTTGAACATATACGGTAGATTTCAATTTTATATATATATATATATATAGGTTAACCAGCGTGATCCTGCTGGGGGTCGGTACCCGTTTTATTAATATTGGCCAAAAAATACACAGTGAAGCAGGGCATGAAACCGTACCTCACCAGAATAGGAGACAAGGCTGCTTACAGTTTTTCTAATATGGCGGCAGTCGTTGCCAGAAGATAAATTTATCAACAAAGCTGAAATCTAACGAAAAGATACATGAACATAAGGAAAAGCAATCTGATCAAATCTAAGTTGGCCTTGAATCCTCCTCAACAGACTTGCCATGCTAAAAGAAAAAGATTGACAATGTCGACTAGCGATTTTTGCTAATGAATCAGCCACCGTATTAACCTCCCGAAATTTATGCTCCAAAGAACCATTTAAGGTCATAAGCAAAGATCGAATCTGCTGCAAATCCGAATGAAATCTCCAAGGGTCCGACATAGTCCCCTTCAAACAATCAACTAACAGCTTCGAATCAGACTCCACATGAATATTTGAGACTTCCATTTCTGTGCAACATTGCAATCCACACAAAAGGGCCAAGATTTCAGCATGTACATTTGAGAGAGTGCCAAAATAGAAAGACTTTGCAAAAAGAACCTCTCCATTCGAATCTCTGAGTACTGCCCCTCCACCAGCTAGTCTCGGATTTCCCAAAGATGATCCATCAACATTAAGCTTAAAACATCCTTGAGGCGGCCTTGTCCAAGCTAATATCCACGTTCGACGCTGACGGAGACACGATTGAAGACCAGAAATATGATGGATACGTTGCTGAGAAGAGGAGAAGAGCTTCAATGGCCTTATCGTTGTGATAGTGGTAAGCATAGCCATCGCATTGGCTATTGCACGAGATGCCAAAAGAGGAGTGTTGTCAAAAATACCCCAGCAGATTACAAAAGGGAGTAACACAAACAACTTATACAGATCTAGACCCATCTGTGGCGAGTCAACCACATCACTCAACATTGAATAAAAATCCATGGTCCTTGGAAAAATTATAGCAAAGAGTCTCTTAAAGAAAAACCATACCTCCCGAGCTAGAGGACACTCCCAAAAGCAGTGACAAATTGAATCTTCAGAGGTACAAGCGTAGCATTTAAAGGCCAGGTGTATGCCCATAGTATGCAAGATTTTCGGAAATGGGTAGAAGCCATTTAATACCCTCCACAGGAAAAAGGAGACCCTCATAGGAAATCCAGGGTGCCAAACTACCTTAAAAAGAGGACTTGATGTTGGTGTTTCAGATAATTCATCATAAGATGAGGACAAGCTAAAACGACCTGAAGGAGAAGGTTCCCAGATGATGATATCCTCATCTTCCGAAAGGAAGAACTGGAAGGACAGAACAAAATGCAATGTTGTTGTAGGCAGAAACTGCTGCAAGGCGCTAACATCCCATGAATCAGCAATATGAAGATCTGCTAATGTAAAGTAACGCAGGTCCTCCAAGTCCAACAGTTGGAATATATCGACAATCATCCCCTGACCACTCCAATTATCGAAAAGGAAGGAACATGCACCATTTTGGACAATCACACGCACCCTGGTTGGCATGAATTCATCAACAGCCCTCCGTTTACCGACTACAAATTTCTTCCAAGTAACCTGATTAACATACTGAGCCTACAAACCTTGTTTGGTGCGCCACTTCCACCACAACTTACAGGAATAGGCTTTACAAGTTGTTACAAAATCCCGAAATCCCAAACCATTAGCCTCCACAGGCTTTGCGACTCCCTCCCAAGCTCGCCAAGTTCGCTTGCCAGGCTTAGCAATGAAGCTCCACAGAAAGCTCGATCATATTCGCTCTATTTTAGTTAGGACAGATTTGGGAGGCTCTAATGTTGCAAATGTATAGGGAGGTATAGCAGACAATACATGTCAGATAAGCACAATTCGACCCCCAGGAGAGAGCAATTTGGAATGCCAACCAGTAAGCCGCTGATGGAACTTATCGATCACGTGCTGAAAATGGATTGATTTGCGTCGACCCTTATATAGCGTGTGGCCCAAGTATTTCAATGGGAAAGATCCACAAGGCACCCCTGTAAAATCAGAAATCCAACGGACTAACTGAGGAGAAGCACGCTTAGAAATCAGAAACGTACTCTTAAGCAGATTAGCTTTCTGCCCCGAAGCCAGAGAAAAAGTGGAGAATAGTGCAAATAAGTTCTGAATCGACTGCTTAACACCACGTGTGAAAATCACCAAATCATCAGCAAAAGCTAAATGACTAAGCATTGGAGCATTGCGAGGCAAGGAGTAGGGCAATACCATCCATGAAAGTTGTTAAATTACGGCTTAGGCAATCCATAACCAAAAGAAATAACAAAGGCGATAATGGATCCCTTTGTTTCAATCCTCAAGAAGGCTGAAAGAATCCAGTCATAGACCCATTAATTAACAAAGACACTCGGCTAGCCTCAAAATTATTAAGTAGTAACCGAATGAAATGCGTGGGAAAGACATACTTAGCCAGAAGCTTGCTCGAAAAACTCCAGGACACCTGATCAGAAGCCTTCATTAAATCAAATTTAAACATGATATTACGAACCGCCACTTTTTTATCTAAATGCTGAAGGATTTCTTGAGCAAAAAGAACATTATCGCTGATGTCCCAGCCCTCCAAAAAGGCTGATTGTTCCAAAGAAATTAAGCGAGGAAATAAAGGTCGTAGTCGATCGCATAGGATACGAGTGAAGACCTTATTGATGAAATTGCAGAGGCTGATGGGTCTAAAATCGCCAAGGTCTTCGAAGCCTGTGTTTTTGGTAACAAAACTACCACTGTGGCCGCAACTGCTCGAGGCAAGGGAACTCCTACAAAAAAATCTTGCACAGTACTAAATAAATCATCACCAATAATATCCCAACATTGTTGGAAAAATGTGCCAGAAAACACGTCACTTCCAGGGGCACTAGAAGGATCCAACTTGAAAACCGCAGCCTTTACCTCCTGAAGAGTTACTAGGCTTAACAATCCTTGTTGATCGTCAACTGAGAGTAGTTCTAGAATATTGGCATATAAATGACCAGCTGCCTCCTCTACATCAGAAGCATCCACGATTTCTCCCGATAACAAATTAAAGAAGAAATCCAGAGCATAAGTATTGATGTCATCAGGATCTGAGAGCCAAATCCCTTGAGAATTCTGGATTTTCAAAATCGTTGATCTCCTTTGCTTCTCCTTAACCGACGCATGAAAGAATTTCATAGAGCGATCTCCTTCCTTTACCCATTTTAATCTAACCTTTTGCTTCCAGAAATCTTCTTCCTCGACCAAGGCCCGAAGCAAGTGAGCCTGTGCTTGATTCAATTGAACCAAGTCAGCATCCAAATGAGTTTGATCAAAGATTCCTTCCAGGCCCTTGACATGAGTTTCAACCAGTTTTACATTTTCATAGACATTGCCAAAGCAATCCTTGTTCCATACCTTAAGCACCCCCTTGAGATGCCTCAATTTCAATGAGAATTGAAGCATACCGTATGTGTCAACCGATTCCTCCCAACTAACCTGACAACTTCTTTAAACTCACTCCGTCGCAGCCACATGTTTTGGAAACGAAAGGGCCTTAGACGAGCAACAGGCAAGGAATAACCCAACATAAGGAGATTATGATCAGAAGTGCATCGATTCAACATCTCTATCTGACAGGAAGGAAAGGAATCCAATCATGCATTATTAAACAAAAATCTATCCAGCTGTCTCCAAACACGGCCTCTACTTTGAACCCCGGTCCAAGTAAAGAAACCCCCAGCCACAGGCAATTCTTGTAATTCAACCTGAGAAATAAAACCTGAAAAGCCATTGATAGACAGTGTATTCGGTAACCCCCGGCCTGAAGCTTCATCCAAAGAAGCGATGGCATTGAAATCACCACCAAATGCCCAAGGAGAGGCTTGGATGGAATTAGAGAGCAGCAAGAGATCAGCCCACAACATTCGACGCTCCACAACTGTGGACTTAGCATAAATTGCAGTTAGAAAAAAACTTTCTTGAAGAAGAGACCGAAGAACACTGAAAGTGCATAAACGGAATAGATTGAAGCATTACATCCATCACTAAATCATGGCGCCACATGACCCATATTTTATTTGACTCCAAAGCAACTGAATGCTGGAATCCCAATTTATTCTGAATTGCATCAATCCGATCAACAGATAAAAAAGGTTCTTGCAAAATAATTATTGAAAATTTATGAATACGGCAAAGGTTGGACAATCGTCTCAAGGACGCTTGATTAGCGACACCTCTAATATTCCAAGAAAGGAGCTTAATCATTAAAACGACTAATATTGGACTTGGAAGACCGGGTTACCATCGAAGACGGTTGCTAGATTTTTGGAGGCTGTGTAAAAAAGGTTTTCTTTGACCTACCATGCTTACGAACTACTGGCAGCTCAGGAAACTGCTGAAGTTCAGAATCGGTGGATGTGACCGGCCGCAGCGGAGGGAGATTTGAGTTGAATTCACGAAATTGTTGGATAAGTTCCTCCCGCGGAAGCAAAGTATGGGGGATTTTGGAGGCAGACATCAACTATCGGGGATCACCAAAAGAAGTCTGCTGTGAGTCCGGAAGATTAGAATCATCTTGAGAAGCATCATTATAAAGAGGATCCTGCTGGTATGTCCGAGGTAGTTCACCAGGTCGAAACTCCTCTACCCGGACAGACTGGAACCCTACTTCCTGGGCAACAATGATTGAATCAGACGAGAAACTCCTGGGAGTATTTGCAATATCGACATCCACATTGATTGTAGCATCCACCGTAGCAGTGTCAGGGAGGTCTTTATCCAGAGCATCAGCTTCTGGCAAGTTAAAGTTGGGGCTTGATATATTCTGTTCAGTGGCTATATGATGAACATCATTTTTGACAACATCAGAGGCGGCTGGAGGAGCATCCTCCAGTTGCTGCATTGCCGGTTTCTCTGTCTGTAGATTAACATTCTCCCTCCATTGGGATGTGCACGTCTGGTGAGTATCCACTTGTTGCTGTTGAACTGTTTTATCCACCTGTCGATCCATTTTTGGGACCTATTGGAGATTGTCCTCCCCCTGCTTCCCCTCACGCTGTTTGAGTTCTGGATGTTGAACAGTGTAGAATCGCTCATCATGACCAATGTGCATACAATGCTTACAGTAATAGGGGACAAATTCGTATTAAACTTTCTGCCAATAGCCCCCCATACTGCCCATCTTAATCCAGATTTTATCAGGTCGGGGTTGAAGTAGATCAATTTCAATCTAAATCCTTGCAACACTGGGACGCTTGAGTGTGGAGGTAGCAGAATCAGCCCTCAAGGGAAGGCCAATTAGTGACGCAATAGGAAAGAGGGCAGCCTTTTGGAAGAACTGAATCGGAAGTCGTGGGAATTTAACCCAAACTGGAACCAAAGAGGATTCAACTTCCACCTGAAAATAGGGAGTCCACTTCAGGATACGCATTGCAATGACGCTGATGTACCAGACTTGACGTGAATACAAACGTAATAAGTCCTCCTCACAAGAGAATTGGATCCAGACGTGACAATTGTCCATAAGGCCAGCAGAGAATGATCCCTTGAGATCCAAACTTACCAAATATTTTTCAATATTCTCCACAGATAGGCGCCCTCACTTAGGATCAACCTTATTGTAGCCTTGGGCAAATTTCCCAATGAGTGACCAACCATAAGGCTTAGATAAATCCGTGAGATGAGAATCTTCAAATTTAATGGAAGGCAAACCCTTATACAAACCCGTAAGAGGCGTAGGGTTTGAATGGGAACCTGAATCGAGTTGCGACAGCGACGAAGACATAGGTGCAGAGATTAAAACATCCGCAAAAGATTTTTGCGTGCATCCTAGCTGGGAACCTTGTAGCCCTCCAACAGGGGGTTGAAGGGCTGCCATAGATGAAGAGAAAAGATAGAAATCAAAGAGAAGGGAACCTAAGAGATTTCAGAGATCGGCTTCTTCTTCTTCTATTTTTTTAATTATTATTATTTCTTAATAATAATAATAATAATAAATTAGTTTTGTATAATACTAATATTATACAAAACTAATTTATTATTATTATTATTATTAATTTTCTTCTTCTTCTTCTTCCTCTTATTATTATTATTATTATTATTATTAATTTTCTTCTTCTTCTTCTTCTTCTTCTTCCTCTTATTATTATTATTATTATTATTATTATTATGATCATCATTGTCGTCGTCGTCGTCGTCATCGTCGTCGTCATCATCATCATCATCATCTAAGGAGGTGCTTGGTTGATGGATTTGGGAAGAGGTTAATGGGTAAGGAATGAAAAGTGAATGGTTAGTTTTTGATTATCATTATAGGGGCAATAGTTTAATATTCCATTTTTAGTCAATTCTCCAACCTCCATTTAGTAGATGAATGAAACTCATTCCTCAGTAGTGGTTCTTTTTAAAAAAATATTTTAATGCTAATTAATTAAATATAATTAGTTACAATATAATTAATTTAAATATTATTATTAATTAATTAATTACATTATAATTAATTAAAAATAATTCATTAATTAGTTACAATATAATTAATTAAAATATTATAGTTAATTAATTACAATATTTTAATTAATTAATTATTAATTAAAATATTGTAATTAATTAATATATTGTAATTAATTAATTACAATACAATTAATTAAAATGTAATAAATTTTTATTTCTTAATATTTTTTACAAACCAACCACTATCAATAGTAATGGTAATCATTCTTTCCTCTTAACCAACTATTATAATTATAATGATAATATCCATTCTCATTCCTCACTATATTCATTCTCATTCCTATTATCATTCTCTCATGTGAACCAATCGCCGCCAAAGTTTTACAATCCTCTATTTCTGATCCACATCGGAAATAAATGGAAAAATAAGCCTTGTTTTACCCTCTTAATTGTTATTGACTTCCTTTTTCTCCCGTATTATTCTTTTTATATTTTTTAAATTGAGTGGAGGTCACTCAACAATAATTTTCCCTTTTTTGTATTTGTGTCTTTCATCTAATTAAAAATCTTTAAATGGCACAATGCTAATTGAAGATTGCCATATGACAAAACTCATGCTTAACTTCACAAATTAAAGACTTATTCAATTGTAAATGAATAATATTGTTGAATCATTTAGGAGAGAAGGATCAGGATAGAAATGTCTCGTAATTATATTGCAGCCCCATTAGTTCTTCAATATTAAGACCACTTAAAAACATCAACAAAATTCAAGACACCTCAAACTTTTGCCAATATCAATACTCTTAAGTCCTTAATGAGTTTACAATAAACAGAGCGACGTTCACTTGAGATCCAGATCAAGAGGGAACAGTCTTAGGGTCTTAAAAGGGTCAAATTTACTCTTTAATATAAACACATGTAGAAGATCAGGATTCAAATTAGTTTTGACAAGACAATTGGACTAATCACAGTCCATTAATCTCTAGAGAAGAACTGAACTACTTAAAATGAGAATTACTTTTAAATCCAAAGTTAATATTGACAAAACAAATACACAAAACTCAAAACGATCAACAAAATATTAGTGACAAGAAAGAACTCTTCAAGTTGCATTAGTAGAAAAAAATGAGAATAACAAATTAAATGATCAAATAAACACCAACATTTAACATGGAACCTCCAGCGTAGAGGGAAAAACCACAAGAAAACCAACAATTAAACCTACTAAACTTAATAAGGATTTACAAAAAAAAAAATTCTCACTCTCAAAACAATAAGTTATCTCACAAAGTTTTAGGATCAAAATCAAAATTGATATCACAACTAACAATTACTCAAGCATATCCTCAAAACAATCAAACAAGGATAAAAATACAACACCCTTTGCCCTCTTTCTGTTCTTTCTCATTTTTAAATGTTGTGGTTGCGCTCTGTATAAAATCCTACGTCTTTTTTTCTTTTGTATCACGAAATAAATTTTTTTGTAATTTACACAGTCACTTACACGGCCGTATAAGTAACCATGTATCTTTCCAGCACTTCCTCGTTCATAAACATACATGATTATAAAGAGTTACACAATCTCCACACACAGTCGTGTATCTTCACATGATTATAAAGACTTATATGGTTGATTTACATGATCGTGTAAGTCAAGAAACGAACCACAATTTTGTTTACGATCACCAAATGTCTTAAAATAGTGCTGGACACTCAACAATCTCCCCCTCTAGCCTAACTATTAGGAAGACACGTTATGTTCTATCATCTGCTTAAGATACAACCTGACAAGCTTATAAAAATGCTTATGCTTGTTTTTAGGAACCACTTTAGTCAGCATATCAGTACCATTCAAATCCGTATGAACCTTCTTCAACATTAATTATTGCTCATTGTATTTTTGCTCAAGTCAATAGCACTTTGATTATCATAAAACACTACATAGTCTTCTTGTTTCACATCTAACTCCTGAAGGAAACTTTTTAGCTATAGCATCTCTTTACAAGCTTCCACTACAGCTACATATTCTGCTTCAGTCGTAGATACAGTCACACACTTTTGTAGTTTTGACTTCCATGAGATGACTTCCCCTGTAAACTTGAACAAAAAACCTAAAGTGGGTTTTCTTCCATTAAGATCTCCAGTCATATCTGTATATATAAAACCTTCTAGAGTTGGCTCACCATTACCAAAGTACAAAATCTACTTTGATGTTATTCTCAAGTATCTCATAATCCATTTCACCACTTCCCAATGAACCTTCTATGAATTTAACAAGAAGCTACTTACCATCCTAATAGCTTGAGCAATTTCTAACCTCGTGCACACTATTGCATACGTCAAAGACCCTACTACAAATGGTATGGAATAAAGGACATATCATATTTGTCCTTTTTCTGTTGAGGGATATGCATGCTTACATAACTTATAGCATGATGCCAATAGCGTGCCAACTGGCTTGGGATGCTTCATATTAAACCTTTTTAGCACTCAAATAATATATCTCTCTTAAGACAATCATAATCACTTGTTCTAACTATCTCGAGTTATCTCCATACCCAAAATCTCTTTTCAAGTCCCAAATGTTTCATATCAAATAATTTGTAAAAGTCCTCCTCCAACTTTTGGATTCTACCAATGTCTTGACCCACAATCACCATATCATTAACATAAAGAAGAAGAATGATGAAGTTCTCATCCAAGTACTTCTTGAAATACACGCAGGCCTCATCATATGTTCGCTTGAAGCAATGATTCGTCATAAAGAAATCAAACTTTTATATCATTGCCTTGGAGCTTGTTTTAAGCCATAAGGACTTTTCTTCAAGTTACATACCAAATTTTCCTTGCCTTTAGCTTTGAAACCTCTTGGCTACTCCCTGTATATCTCCTTTTTCAAATTGCCATACAAGATGGTTGTTTTAAATCCAGTTGTTCGAGTTTAAGATCCAAATAAATAGCTAGACCCTAAATTGTTCAAATTAAGGTCATCTTGATTACTGATGAAAAGATTTCATCAAAGTCAACAACCTTTTTTGGATCGAATCCTTTCACAACCATCGATGCCTTGTGTTTTACCAGCTTATTACTATCTCTCTTTATCTTGAACACCTAGTTTTTTTTTCAATGCCTTTTTACCCTTTTGGAAGCTTAATAATCTTGTACGTATTATTCTTCTTCAAAGAATCCATCCCTTCTTTCATAGCTACAAGTCAGATATCTTTGTTTTCACAAGATGCAACCTCTTGTACATTCTTAGGCTCCCCCTCAGTAGTAAGTAACTGGTATTCAGAACTTGTATACCTTGCGGAAGGCCTTTTCTCTCTTGTTGACCTTCGAAGCTGTGTTTCATCAGTTGTTGGATCCAATTGTTCCCCTACTTTTTTATCCTCAATGGATTTATCTTTGGTGTTATCAAGATGTGGTTCATGTAGCTTATCATTATTAGATTGTATCTGATCAACACCAATGTGTGTTTAGTCACACGCTTCACCTTCTTCACTTATAGCTGCTCAATAGTTGAAAGAATTGGCGAAGAACTAATAGTGCCATCAAATTCCTATTGTTCCTGCTACTATCCTTGCTTATCTCAAGCAATTTCACTCATGGAGCCGAATTCATCTATAATATTTGCGATAACTCGTCTAATTTCACCAATAACAGCACCTAATCTGAATAGCCTCCTCTCCTCACTTTCCTCTAACTCTACCAATTCCACCCAGTATTATCTTAATGGCTTCTACAACACCTCGGCGGGGCGGAACCCTGATGAGGTCTACGACCTCTTCCTTTGCCGTGGTGATGTTAGCACTGAGACATGTAGAGATTGTGTTGCTACGACCACTCAAAATATAATCCAAACTTGCCCTGTCCAACAGGGGGCCATTTTGTGGTATGATTATTGCCTCCTTCGTTATGAAAATGATGACTTCTTCACCAACGTGGACGACGCAAGACATACTATCATTTTGATGAATGTGATTAACGTCACTGATGTGATGCGTTTTACTGCTCTGTTGATCACTTTGAACCAAGCAGCCTATGAAGCTGCTGCTCCTCCTTCAGGTTCGAAACGATTCGCTGTCACATAAAATATCACTGATTTTGGAAATCTTAACACTCGCGTCCAGTGCACACCAGACTTGTCTGGGGTAGACTATACCCGTTGTCTTCAGAGTGTTATCGTCCAAATTCCTATTAGGAGGAGGGGAGGGAGAGTGTTGAGACCAAGCTGTAACCTTCGATTTGAACTTTATCCATTTTACAATCAAACATTTGAGCCGCCGTCGCCGCAAGGTACTCCTTCTCCACCTCCAACGCCAATATCATCAGAAGGTGATGAAATTTTGATTTATTTATTTTATAAAAATAATTCATTATTTGCTTTACCAAAATTGCTATGCATATATTAAAATTGTGGTAGGGATCGATTACTGTAATTAATCTGAAACCTTTTTTATTGTGTCGTTCCTATATCTGTTTTTCTATCCTCCACTAAAACGAGATTAACAAAATGGTTAGCTTTCACTTAAATCCAATCTCGTCCATTCATTACGTTGAAAAATTGCAAGACGGTTGGTCAGGCAAAGGCACACATGGACATAGCATGGCTTCAACCTTTGTTAAGTTTCATGTATTGATGCATTTGGTTTGGTTATTGTAAGTGCTTGCAAAGGTATGTACATCCTTTAAAATAATGGCTGTCAATTGATCACAGTTAAAAAGTAATTGTTGGTACTTTATTACATTCTTTTAAAATAGTAATCATAGGAGACATTAATATGTTTAACCTTCAAAGAATATATGTGAGAGCTTGGTGTTTTTACATTTTTCACCTTCAGTTATTAACTTCAAGTCTTCAAGCACTCACAGGAAACATGAATTGAACATATGAAAAGCATTCTGTTTTTACACATATTCATGTCAGACTACAAATCCAACATTGGAATTTCATATATAAGCATTTAAGTGAAACATATTAATTGCCTTGCCAGGGAAGAGCAGCTCGTCAGCTGTCACAATTGTAGCCATTGTGGTTCCAATTTCTGTCTCTGTCGTGCTTTTCTACATGGGTTACTTATTCTTAAGAAGGCAAGCAAGAAAGAAGTATGAGTCTGTGGGGCAAGACAATGGTAAAATATATATGAATTCAAAGATGTTTCTATGTGCAAGAGCTTTTGAATGGCGTTGTATATAACTTATTGCAACTTCTTCTTGTGGCATGTAGTTGGGAACGAACTAACAACTGCGGAGTCCTTACAATTCGATTTTGCAGCCATAGAAGCTGCTGCTGATAATTTCTCCGACAATAACAAATTAGGAGCAGGTGGCTTTGGTGAGGTTTTGTTGGACCCCGAACTCTCGATAAAAATTAGAACTATTAAAATGATTTTAAATGAGAAAGAAATTGGTGAGAAAATTATGAATTTAAGAAAATTTGATGAATTTAAGAAAAATTTATGAGAAA
>JAOTBA010000002.1:24234606-24244798 GCA_025629845.1 Erythroxylum squamatum | reverse complement strand
GAAATCTCAAACAGAGAGATCAAGTTAATTCTGGAGAAAACGGTTAACCCAAACCGTAAGGACTGGAGTTTGAGACTAGATGATGCGCTGTGGGCCTATAGGACGGCCTATAAAACCCCAATCGGCATGTCACCTTACAGATTAGTCTTTGGAAAAGCATGTCATCTTCCGGTCGAGCTTGAGCATCGGGCTTATTGGGCTATCAAGAAATGTCATTTAGGAATGGACGAAGCCGGGGTGCATAGGAAGCTTCAGTTACAAGAGCTAGAGGAGATCCGGAATGATGCGTATGAGAACTCGAGGATCTACAAGCTAAAGACGAAGGCTTTTCACGATGAAATGTTATGTAGGAAGTCTTTCAAGATTGGTCAAAAGGTGTTGTTGTACCAATCCAAGTTGAGGCTTTTTCCGGGAAAATTGCGGTCGAGGTGGCTAGGCCCGTACGTGGTGCGCAACATTTATCCACATGGAGCTGTGGAAATTGAAGAACTTGGCACTGACAAAGTTTTTAAAGTGAACGGGCATAGACTGAAACCATTTTACGAGGGGTTTGAACCACACACGATTGAGGGGGTTAATCTAGAGGATCCCCATCCAGAGGGTTAACATCGAGACGAGGATTGTCGAGCCTAGGATGTTAAACAAGGGCGCTAATGGGAGGCAACCCATATTTTTATTTTATTTTATTTTTCTTTCTTTTCTTTTGCTTTCTTTTGTGTTCTTTTTGTCTCGTTTGTTTCCTTCTTTTTTTGTTTTGATCTTTTCCCCTCATTCCCTGTGTCTTTCAGGAGGTTCGGCGTTGGATAAATTTGGAGTTCTTGGAGAAAAACTGGCAGGGGTCGACCTTAGGACTTGTGGTGGCCGACCCCACAGCCCGCAGCCAGCCTGCATCAGCTCATCCTCGATCGCCTCGACCGTCTGGAGGCGACACTTGCAGAGCTTCAGACAGTTTTCAGAGTTAGTTATTTGGTGTTTGGGAATTATTTTTGGTGGATTCGACACCCATCAAGCTTGCTTTCAATCAAAATCTATATCCTAAGACAAATATTCTCACTTCAAAACTAACCACTCTATAGATTTTAGCATGTTCTCAATGAAACCAATAAATTTTTATTTGGGGTGTGATAAGATCTAAAAGAATTTAGTTTGATTAGCTTTTAAATTGTTTAAAACAAAAAAAATTGGTTGGTAGTAATCATAATTATGTCATTTGATTAAATACAGGTTAATTAGAAAAAGTAAAACACTTATGTTTTATTTGTAGCAATGAAAGAGCTTATTCACTTTAGTGGTTCTAATATGCAAGAGTAATTTTATAAATGTAATCAATTGTTTCTACTGATACATTCCTGAAGCCAGCAGAAAGCAATATGATTCAGTATTGACCAAAAGAATAGGATCCCATAAGAGAGTTTCAACACTTGAAAAGCTTTCAAAAACAATAAGAGAGTAATGTGGTTGATAGTTTTTTTTAAATATTTTTATAGGTTATATCTCTTTGAATCTTAGTCTTATGGTCTTTTTGTAAAGGGCTTAAAACTCAATTTAAATCATTGGTTAAAACAACAAATTTATATGTTGTTAATCAAATTCTAATGGTGATCTAATATATCATTAGATATTCATATTGCATCATACACCACCTACCTCAATTCTCGACAATAGTTAAACCTCTTAATTATTACAAATTTTGCAATAAGTGAGGAAAAGGTTTTGCAATAAGCTGGATGAATTACTTGGAGAAGATGAACTCACATGTGGACGAAGCTGAAGACGGATGAACACCAGAGAAAAAGATCGACGAAGACAGAGACAACAACAGACGAAGCTAAACACCTGGCACAACTTTTGGGACACGAAGAAGGAAGATAATATTTAGTTTTCAATATGACGAAAATGACGTCATTTTTAGTGAAAAAATGACGTCGTTTTCCTAACATTTGACAATGATTTTTAAAGTCATCACTAAAGGGTTAATACATGACCCTTTTAAATTGTCGCTAAAGCAATCTAGATGCACCATTTGTAAAATTTCTAAAACCTGACCCTTTGAGTCAACATTTGGCAAAAAATTTTAAAATCATTCCCAAAGGGTCATGGCTTTGTTGTTTGTCCTTGTAATTTAAATATATCTATATGTTAAATTATATTATTTGTTGCAAACTTAAATATGAAAATCTATTAGAATATAAAAACTTTCTACAATTGCCTGGTTGTTGAGGGTGTTGCTAATTTTTAGTTGTTTAATTCAGTTACAAAACATTTAATTCAATTATCAAATAATTAAATATAAAATAATAACAATGATTATAATAATTAAATAAATATTAATACATATATATTATTTATAAATATAATTTTATAATGAAATTATTATTATTTATTAATAAATATTGTATAAGATATTAAAAAATTGAGTTAATTAATCAATTTATACATTAATTTATCTCTAATTTATTTAATATTTAATTATTATTAATAAACGAATCAACATGTCTAGTGTCAAAGAGTCTAGATTAAAATTATCGTCAAAGAAGCAACATTTGGTGACATTTTTCATAAACACCTCCAAAAGGTGATCCTTTGGCTAAGATTTCTTTGTCAATGAGTTTAGAAAGCATCGCCAATGGGTAACAGTTTGGGGAATGAAAATTGAATTGCTTTTTGGCTTTCCCTGTGACCAATTTTCAATTTTGGACACCTTATTTAAACAACTCAAAAAATAATTAATAAATTCAAAGCGTAGATGGCTTAGAACCAATAGTTCATTATCTAACGTATTTTTCATTCTAATACTCTCTTTTCAAGTCCCAAATCTTTCATATCAAATAATTTGGACAAGTCCTCCTCCAACTTTTGGATTCTACCAATGTCTTGACCTTCGAAGCTGTGTTTCATCAGTTGTTGGATCCAATTACTCCCTTACTTTTTACCCTCAATGAATTTATCTCTGGTGTTATCAAGATGCGGTTCATGTAGCTTATCATTATTAGATTGTATCTGATCAACACCCATGTGTGTTTAGTCACACGCTTCACCTTCTTCACTTATAGTTGCTCAATAGTTGAAAGAATTGGCAAAGAACTAATAGTGCCATCTAATAAGCTGTACTTAATGATTTATCTCCACTCAGAAGATCAACACCTCTCTTGTGCTCTGGGAAACATCCCGACTCTTAACCACCTTTTTCTTCTCTAGTTCATAAAGTCTAGAGCCAAACTAAACACCACCAACAACGATGCAAGGTATCAACTTTGAGTAAGTGTCTTTCTATGATCCTTGGGTAAGTGTCTGAATAGGACACATATATATAATTATGTTAGGGTCGTGTTCCAAAGTGAATCATTATATTTCTTTTTTTCCACCTTACATACCCCTCTATTCCACCCTTGATCAAGCAATATGAACTATACATATCTCTGTTTTGGTCCACTATTTTACGTAAGTTACATAATAGGGTAAAGGATAACGTATTATATATATAAACCCCTGTTATGGCATGTTATTCATTAAAAATTTGGGTTTTGAATTATTATAGGAATGAAAGAGGGAGAATAGAGAGATTTTGGCCTCGAGAGAGTTTGAAAGCAGAAAAGAGTCACTTAGAAGCCATTTTAACTATTGATTAAATAGGAGTCAATCTTGGAAGAAGAAAATGAATTCAATAAGATTCACTAAGGATTCAAGATTCATGATGATGACTTCTTTTTTTTTTTTTATTGTCATTTCATATTTTATTATAAACTAATTGGGATATAGATTTAGGCGAGATGAAACCTTGGATGTGATATGTTGAATTGATTGAGTTTTTGTTTTAATGAACTTCTAGTTTTATTAATATTTATCTATGTTCTTATAATTGATTAAATTGAAGGAAATGAAGTTAAAGGTTCAATTATTTGATTCATATATTAAAATCGAGAGACAATTTATATAAAAATATTATAATATGGGTAAAGAGGATTGAGTGTGAGTTACTCAAGAAACCATGAGATCTTCCTAGTTTAGGTTAAAACCTATCATGAGAATTTAAAAAATGAATTAATTCATTCTTAGGTTATCTTGGTTACAAAGAGATTTTAAATAATTTGATTTAAGGATGGGAGATGTGCTATAAATGGCTGACAACAGGTGGACGCCTAATATAGGGTCAGTTCCCATGAATTCTCCAATAATAAGTCTTTCACAAAAACCTTCAGACTGGTTTCTCGACAAACAAAAGTTGCTTTATCTACCTAAAGTCGTGTAAACCAAAAATGAGTTAACAAATATGAAGAAAGAAGTCAAGATTGATTATTCATTCTACATCATTGGTTACTTGAGAGAGAGGATAATCTAAATTAGAAATTCTTATTGGTCCAAGAAACTAGAATTGTTCATACCTAAATTTAGCTTAATCTTATTTTTCTTTCTTCTTGATTATTGCTTTGTTTTAGTATTTTAAGTGGTTATTTTATTTTCCTTTTCATATAATCATAATTGTTAGCCTAGATGGTTAATTTTGTGAATAGTTGGTAATTAAATCATATTCCTCATAGGATAGACTCGTACTTGTCAATGGTCATCAAGTTGGTTACTTGCTTTGGAAGAAACTTAGATAATTTCTCCGCTTTGAATTGTGCATCATACTCTAGGATTATTTTCCTCCTGAAATTCCCCTAAAATCAACTTATTATATTATAGGATTTCTAGAATGACATTATATTCCTTAATGTTCTCCTCTATAGAATTTAATACTCATAACATTAGATATCTTATATTGTATGCTCAGGTTTTTAAGTTTCTGTGTTATTACCTATAGTTAACATGTAAGAAAAGTCATAGCATCTCTCCCATATTTTATATAAAATTTTATCGTTGAATTAATGGAAGGAATAGAAGTCATTTTTTAACCTCGTTGCCTTGGATGGTGGAAAGTATTTAGTAAGAAATTTCTCCTCGGTACTATCTCATATAGTAATTGATGCAATAAGGAATGCTTTTAGCTATTATTCCTTCCGATCCATCAATGTAAATGGGAATAACCTCAGGCTAATGGCGTCCTTAGTGGTCCTTAGTAATATATGCATTACGATCCTTATCTTGTTATCTATCGCGCGACTTGTACATAATTTTGTAACATTTGGATTATATTAGATTTGATCCTAAGTAATTAGCATTAATCTCTAACATTGAAATACTAGAAAGCATCCCTATAAGAGATAATTCAGTCATCATTATTTTGTGCTCTCCCGTTGTAGATTTAGGCTGCAAGTTTAGTGTATCTTGGATTTATTTTTAATATGTTCCCTTCAATCTTGGTGAAGTGTTCTTTCAAGCTCTGGTCTTCTTTTAGGAAAATAGAGTGTTAGCTTGTTGCCATACATCAAGGATACCTTTGAAATCAAAGTAAAAAAAAGTACCATAAACAAAATAAGAAATTTTAAAAACAAATATATGATATTAAAAAAACAGTCCATTAATTGCTTCTCCAATAACCACCAAAAACTTGATAGGTGTTATTTCTCTATCTAGTTACAAATATTCTTATCACTAATTTACTACATATAAACTTTCAAAAAAATTACTATATATAAATAAAGTAAGTGTAGATTTTGTTTATAAGTAATACCATGGTAAGTAAGAGTCAATCCCTTATATGGATTGAAAAACTTAAAACTAATAAGTAGTCTAAACTAAATTAATAAAAGAGTGATTTGATGAATTTTGATTAAATAAATATAAAAAAAAAGAAAATCTAAATTAGTAGTCAAAAGAACCAATAACAAGGAAAATTACCAAAACATTATTTCTAATATTAAATTAGAATGGATTTACTAAATTAGAATAGTAAGTTCACCTAGACATTGCAATTGCACTCTCTCCAACTACAATCACCTACTCTTCTGTTAGTTAACCCATATTTCTACCAAATTAGCACACCTTTAAATGCACTAAGATATATGAAAATCCCATTAAAGATTCCACCCCAGTATTAAAAAGATCATATAGATCTCCCTTGATTGGCATTGTATCGTGGCTTGGTACCCAAACCCTTAGGATAGCTGTACAATTGTCAGATTCTGGAGCCTCATTATTATGTTAGCATAAAGGGACTATTTGTTATAGAGGTGTCAAAAGTTTGTTAAGAAATCAAGTATATAAGTGTCCATTTGTAAACCATTTTTGTACAAGTTTTGAGACAAAATAGAAAATGAGCTTCTTCTACATTGTTCTTTCTTCTTCAAGAAAGTTTTTAATATCACGAGTACCACCTCGTCGCGGACCATCGCAATGAAAACTATAATCAAATTCTTTTTATCTAGCGTTAACTTAGAACTACGTGCATCTAAAGTGCCTTTTAGTGAGATCAATATAGTTGTATGTAAATCTAAAGCAATAGCATGATGAACCAAAAAGTCACCGAGCCCTATTGTTAAGAATAATGAATTACCATTTTCATTAATAGCATTTAACCAACCAGGCAACCATATACTTCAACCTGCATTGAAAATAGGATTATTCGTTAAAGATAAAAATACATCGAAACGATAGGAAGTTTTAAATTATCACTATATTTTTTTCCTTTTTCTACTTCTTCCAATTCCAAGATAACTCTAAGAGATTGCGGGTTTTTTTTTACAACTGGGGCCCTCTCTTCACCTCCTCATAAGATGGTCTACAGGATTCATAACTCTACCCATCTGTTCTTGTTATTGGATCTCTCATTTATACACATTAAGTTGATCCTTTGGCGACAATTTTCAGTCGTCAAAAGCAAAGGCTACCTTGTTATTATATATGCATTTCAGTAATTATCGTATGAAATAAGAGTTGGTAGGAAAGTTTTGATTCATGACGGTTTAAGTGGCTAAAACCTTGATACATAAGATTGTTGCCTTCGAAAATAGGAGAAACAACTACAAAAAGAGAGGAAAGAATAATTTGTTCTTAAGTGCATTTGTAGAATTAAATAATGTCGTGATTTAATAAGTTTGTCATGCATAGACATCATTATGGAAAAATGGACGGTTGCTAAATCTTGAAGGTGATTTTCCATTTATAGGATCAGGGAAGCATCGATGGGGGAAAAAAACAAGAAGGCAAATTGCATGTTGAAGGGAAGCTGTATATCTTAGAGTTTACATGTGAGTTATCACAAGAAGCTTGACTTCCTTAATTAGTTGTGGTACAACTGCATGATCAAAGTTGAGAATAATCACTGGAAAGAAAGGGGTAACATGGAAGCTGTATATCTCAGAGTTTGCATGTGAGTTATCACTAGAAGCTTGACTTGCTTAGTTATGGTACTGAAAAACAGAGGCAGAGACAAGATACTGTCTAGGGTATTTTCGAGGGAATAATTTTATTCACTTTGCAAGGTATGTACAGAGAGCTATTTAAACTATCTTGTCTAAAAGGCTATTGGTTGAGACTCCTAGAATCAAGGAAAAAATACTAACCACCTACTGACATGTGCAATTGCTAGCTGTACATTACAAGGAGAAAAAGAAGACAAAGTAGGAAAAAGACAAAACAGAGAAAAAGACAAGACAAAAATAACTTGTAACTGGGCCATCCTTCTTCACGGTCCAACCCATTCTTCTTGGGCTCTTTATCATCCGCCCCTCAAGTCGGAGGCTTTGTGAAAGACTCCGAACTTGCCAAGTAAACCCGAGAACACGCGTGAGGGTAGAGCTTTGGTGAACAGATCTGCGATCTGCTCCTTGGTATTCACGTGTCGCAACTCAAGTAACCCTAGATTCACACAATCGCGAACCAGATGCAGATCTATCTCAAGGTGTTTTGTTCTCTCGTGAAAAACGGGGTTCTTCAAGATGTAAATGGCTGCCTGATTGTCGCAATACAGAGGTATGGGTTCACGAACATTAACCCTAAAGCTTGAAGCAGTTGTATAATCCATTTTAGCTCGCAGGTCGTGGAAGCTAAACTTCTGTACTCCGATTCGGTGGAGGATCGACTCACTGCAGTCTGTTTTTTTGTTTTCCAAGAAATCGGTGAGCCACCGAGGAAGATGCAGAAGCCAGTTAAAGATCGTCTGGAGAAGGGACAACTTCCCCAGTCTGAATCCGAGAAGGCTACAAGGTTAATTAATTAATTAAATAATTTATAATTAATTAATTAATTATATTATATTATAATTATCAAAAGTTAAATCAAAATTAGCTAATTAGTTAATTAATTAAATATATTATAAAGAACAAAAAAAAATTAATTGGTGTTAAATATATTATAATTAATACTAATTAGTCATATATATATTTGTTATTATATGTATATATATACACATATATATATATATTAACAAAAATAATATTTACATAAATATATAAATTAATGCTAATTAGTAATATATATATATATATAAAATAATCTAAAAAGTAATAATAAAAATAAAATTATTTAGTATATAATTTGATTCCGCACTACCTTCAACTCAAGTTTACAACTCGAGTTTTAGGTAAAACAGTGGTATCAGAGCCTAGGTTTGACCACCACGTCGTGAGTTCGACTCCCCCTACCAGTAGAAATGCGCCTGGAGTGCTCATTGGTTCTTTGAACGTCGCTAACCCAGCGAATGCGTGGTGGACTTAAGTAATTTGATTTCGCACTACTTACAACTCGAGTTTTTGGTAGAACAATATATATATATATATATATGTGTGTGTGTGTGTGTGTGTGTGTGTGTGTGTGTGTGTGTATTATATTTTAAAGAACACAATTTTTTTGATGGGTATATTTGTTATTAACCCTAAATAATAATAATAATAAATTTTAAAAGTAATAATAATAATAAAAAAATTATTTAGTATATAAAATATGTGTGTGTGTGTGTGTGTGTATATGACTTAAGTAATTTAAATTCGCCCTACCTTCAACTTGAATTTTGGGTAGCAAAGTAGTATCAGAGCTCAAGTATGGGATTAAGGCTTAGCCCCACGTCTCGTGTTCGAGTTGCAGCACAATCACTGCTTCTGAACTAGCCTATGATGTAGCGAAGCTTGGTGCGTTTTAAGTAATTTGATTTCGCCATATCTTCAACTCGAGTTTCGGGTATATATATGTAATAAGAAAAATAATAGTTACATAAATATATAAATATATGTAATGAAGTTCAAGTCAATCTATTAATTATAATGTAATTAATAAATTAATTTATATAAATTAAAATTAATTAAAAATAAAAAATATATAAGTTAATTAGTCAATAATACTGATTGGCGGAGCTTGACCTGAACGAGAAATGACTCGGCGTTCGCGCCAGGAGGTTCACTCTCTTGGTGGACGATCTCATAGTGAAGGAGGCTAACCTCGAAGAAGGCGGCGATTTCACCATCTCGAGTGTCGACGACATCCTCAAGGCTCTCTAGGCCTAGAGGGTCGGAACAGCTCACACCAATAAAAAACTGCTTTATCATTCTGTAAGAGATTTGTAGAGGTGGGACAGAGGCCTATAGTTCCCATCCCATGTCTATATTGTGTTTCCTTTTCTTGTTTGATTATGTTCTTTCAGTTAGTTTAGATCCTATTATTTAGGATCTCTTTGAATAGTGCTTTTTTGACTGGTCTGTTGGGTTGAACAAAAAGTGATTGGTCTGTTGGGTTGAGATATACCTGGAGGAGGAGTTCAGATCACCTGTCTAACGCTATCCTGTCTTACTCTGTCCAACAGAAAAACAACGCTGGTTTTCCTTAAAATTATCAAAGCACGCGTAGATGTCAGATAGAGGAGAGAAAAACGACAAATCCAAGCCGCCGTCCAGCTTGGCTTCTCCAACAACCTGTTATCAAAGTCATCTTTAAATTTTTATTATTTACGTACTACGTGACTTTTGTAGTACAGATTTATTAATTAAAACATGTTTATTATAATTCATATACATTAGTAAATTTATTCATGATATTAAGTGTATAATAATTTATTTAGTATTATTTATTAACAATAATTATTAATTATTACATTATTATAATTATTAATTAATAAATTATATTTCCATTATTATAGTAACTGTTAAATATTATTATTAAATTACTTATTGTTATTGTTAATTTATTGGACAGAAATTATTAAATTATTATAATAATTATTAAATTCCTTGTTAATAATTATATTTATCTTTTTGTTATATTTATTATTACAATTATTATTAGTATTAGTATTAGTATTATTATTAGTATTATAATATTCGTT
>JAOTBA010000002.1:24194786-24206560 GCA_025629845.1 Erythroxylum squamatum | reverse complement strand
ATGTGTTTTTGATTTTGTTTATAATGTGATGCATTCATGTTTCTGATTTGTTCGTAAATTCATTGATAAATTGAGAATTTTTTTGAAAAAGAATTATTTGATAAATTTTCTACTAGGAAATCTTTTATAAAATGGAAAAAGTTTTGAAAAATGTTTTTGCTTATTTTTCGGTTTATAAACATGTTATCCACGAGCTATAAGCTCACCCCCTTTCATCCCCATCTCTAGGTTTCGAGCAGGAGATCGGATGAAAGAAAGTCAAGACTTTTTTTCGATTTCGCATGCCTTGTATTTTATGTAATTTGGATTTTGATATTGGTATTGTATATGGCTTGGAATGCCATTAGTGATATATAAGCATTTATTTCATGATGTATATGAATTATGAATTTGTGTATCGAATTGAGATATGAACGTGACTTGAATTATGGATTTTGTGTATTGAGATTGGAATTGTATATGGGCTTGAATTATGGATCTGTATATAAATTTAAAATGAATGTGTTTGAATGTGTTGGGATTCTGGACAGGAGGTCCGATGATGTTTGCTATGGTTGGATGTGAATATAGAAGTGCGTTTGAAATCGTTTGCAGGTTTTGGGTTTTTAAAAATACAGTCGTTATGCTACCCGTGTATTTTTGGATTATGTATTAAGTGTCTATTGGCAAAAAGAAAAGAATAATAAGATTTTGAGTAAATTGATGGTTAGGATTTGTATTTGAGGGATAAAATAAGATTTGAGATTTTGAATTCGGATGAATTTTCCAATTGGGGAAATTGAGTTGATTTGTATAAGATTGATTAAAAATGAAAGGAAGGAAAAAGAAAGAAAGAAAAAAAATTTATATCGATTTGGATTGGTTTAGACCGAGAGTGTCTTTAGGGTTTCCAACGCGACACTTTTGTTTGTTTAAAGAAAAATTTTCGTTCTCGGATGTCGGAATCTGACTTAAGTTTGTTTTGCAATCGAAAGATTTGTGATTCGTTTCCACTTTTAATTATGTTTCCGGTTTTCTGGTTGGGGACCAGTTTCGAGATCGAGTCCCAACATAGATGGTATCAGAGCAAGAATTTTTGTTAAGAGTTGGGTTCCAGAAACGGGATCCAGCATTTGTGGTATCAGAGCAAGAATTTTTATTAAGAGTTGGGTTCCGGAAACGGGATCCAGCAACTATAGTACGTTTAATCGACTAAGACCTATATGTTATCACCTGATTTTGCATTATTCAAGGTGTCCTTAATGATAGAAGAATTTTAGAAAAGAAGCTTTAACATAAATTAGCTACAGAGAGATTACAGAGCTCATCGCCATAGCCATATAGAAAGAAAGTTTAAATAGATTGATAGAATTAGTTTTTTGACAGTTATCTCCCTCTCAACTACAACGAGCCCTTTTATACAAAGTTATTCAAACTCGCAAAAGCAAACAAAAGTTATTTCCCTTAACGCTATCATTTTATTCACAACACAAAACTACTACATTTTTCTTTCACAATTAATTCTACTGTAGCTTCATCGTCTTCCTGCTGTAACTCAAGTCTCTTGTAACTCTATTTACTCTTATCACTTAAAGCACCATTTCACGTAATCGAACACAACATCAAACAAAGGCAGGCGGGTTTCATTGATGTTGTTTTCCGTATACGATGTTTTGTTTGCCTCAATTTTGTTTGTTAGCCTACATCTCACATTGTTTGTGGAAATAGGCCTTAATAATGATGCTGATATGATGACAAAGACTCTTCCTAGATCCAAGTTCCAACACTACTTGGAATTGGTTAATCTTGTTTCTTGAGTATCGTTCGATTTGGAGGCCGCCATGAAGTTTGAACAGGGAGATTACAATTCAACCAACTCAATATCGTTTCAAGGTGGAGAATTGTTTGATTGCAACAAAATTGATGCAAGGTGGAGATTGTTATGTTTGCCTCAATTTTGTATGTTAGCCTTCATCCCACATTGTTTGTGGAAATAGGCCTTAAGTCTTTGGTCTCTTATATATATGGTCCTTGTCCCATATTGACTAGATAACATAAGGCTTTTGTCTTTAACTCCTATATAAGGAGTTTAGTGGTGGCTTTTAGAAGATAAGCTACTACTTGGTGGAGGCTAATAATACAAGTGGTTAGCCACCCTATTTGTAAGTGAGCTTTTGCACTCCTCCTTCATAGTGAAGATTTTTCTTGCTTGCCACCCGAGGTTTTTCCCCCTATTGAGGTTTTCCTCGTAAGTTCCTATGTCCTTTATACTTTGTTCTTGCATTTAAAATTCTTGCTTCCATTTGGTGTTATTTGGTGTTGTTTTCTATCTACTTTCTTGGTCGATATAATTCCTTTAGGCTGTCGCTATCATAACATACGAGCTGTTGTCTTCCTGAAGATGGGGTTTTTCTTTGCTCATTGATGCGTAGATTTCAAATTCGTTCATAAGATAGAGTAGCTTTCCCTGTAGCTTTAGACGATTTTTCTATAAAAATTTGAAGAGGAAACACATAGAAAGATTGGGTTTTTATACATGGAATCATCAAATTCCAATTATTTTACTTTTCCAACAACTTACCTAGTTAACCCTTTTATCTTTCTCTCCCTTTTTCTAGTTTACATAGGAATTCAGATTTGTGGGCTGAAGAGACATTCACATTATATTGAGTTTTTAAGAACTAAGGAGGTTATAGAGTTTGCACGATAAGAGAGCTTTGACATTTGACGACCAGAAGGTCTACGATAATGAAGTACAATGTTTTTGTTATTAGGATTTCATTCCAAAAAATGATGTAATTTTAGTTATACTTTATCATTTAGTTTAATTAAATAATATAGTTTAGTTCATTTTTATTAGTTAGATTAATTTAGTTTGATGTATATAAGTTTTTAGGATTTTTGGAACACATGTTACGCTACGTCAACAAACTTAGCAGAGATATTAAAGTCAAGCTATAATTGAAAAATACTGAAAGTTTGAGTATTTAATTGTCATTTTCTGAAGTACTAATATAATTTCAAAATTGAGAAAAAATTGAAATTTTTTGTAATTAACTCTAATTAATAGCCCAACTGATTTTAATTCTTCAGCCAAATGAAGTTGAGGTGATTCAGATTCACTAGCAGTTGTGTTTGTAGAGTTCAGATTCTCTAACTAATTTACCTTGTCCAATCTTGTCCAATGTTCAAAATGACATAGAGTTTAACCACATCTAAAAGTATGCAGATGACAGAGGGCTTGCAAGGACCTTCCTGCCAAAGTCCGAGCAAGTTGTTGGCTTAAATCTCATATTGGTAAAGAGAGAACATAACAGCCTCCATTAAGGCTATATAAGGAGGCATATGTTTAAGGTTATATCCTAAAATCTCTTTCCCATAACCTTGTGTATAATTCTTAGTGTGGATTGTGAGATCTTCCTTTTGTAATATTTGTTTTCTATAGTGGAAAGTTTTCTATTCTTGACCGTGGTTTTTTCCCATATTCATTAAGGGATTTTCCACGTTAAATCTTGTGTGTCTCTTTAATCTCAATTTCTTTTATTGATATGTTCGCTCTATTTGGTGGAGTCCATCTCCTATTAGTGGTATTAGAGCCCAAGGGTTGCTCAAGTATGCTATGTGGTTATAGCATAGTCTAATCTTCTACATCAGAAAATAGATTTTTCTTTGTTCTTGCGAGTTAAGGGTGACTATATTCTCGGGTTATTGTTGTCATTTTTGGGGCATTTTTCGCTAGTATTTGATGTGATTGATGTTTAGGAAAATCTTTATTTAAGGAGAGTGGGTACTACAGTCTTATTACATACTAAGTGGAGGTAACTTGAGGCGGTTTTTGTTTTTTAACGTAAGAGAGTGAGAGTCAATTCTTGTGATAGAAGCAATGTTGACCAAATGTGATGTTAAAAAGTTTAATAGGAGGAAGTTCACATTATGGAAATTGAAGATGAAGGTAGTATTAGTAAAAGATAACTGCTTGGAGGCCATAGGCCAGCGGATTTCACAGATGACATCAAATGGAAACAAATACATGCCTTGGCCAAATCAGATTTGCATCTTAGTCTATCGGATGATATCTTGCAAGGTGTAGAGGAAAAGAAAATAGCTAAGGAGATATGGGATCATCTCACAAAGTTATATAAAGCTAAGACTCTTTACAAAAAAAAATTCTAAAGAGAAGACTTTACACACTCCAAATGTCTGAATCTACTTCAATAACAAAGCATATCAATACTCTGACCTCTCTATGTTCTCAACTTTCAAAATTGGGACATAATTTAGATCCAATTGAACGTGCAGAGATTCTACTTCAAAGTCTTCCAGATTCATATGAACAACTCATCATTAATTTAACTAGTAATATCCTCATGGATACTTTGGTATTTGATGATGTTGCTACTTCGATTATTGAAGAAGAAAGTAGATACATCAACAAGGAAGACAAATTGACAAGTTCGCATCAAACGGAAGCCTTATAGATGATGGAGGACGGTCAATGGAGTGTGATTCCACTAGGATTCACAAACAAGGAAAGTCAAAATCTAGAAGCAAGAAAAATCTTAAGTGTTACAACTACGGCAAGAGAGGACACTTTAAAAGTGAATGTTGTTTCAAGAAAGGTAGAGACAAGGCCTCTGAAGCATCAACTTCTTAGGGATGCATTGCCAATGGAGAAATCATATACAATGAAGTAACAACGATGTTCAAGGACAGAGTAGAGCTTACTAATGCTTGGATAATAGATTCAGGAGCAACGTGGCATATGACTCCTTGTAGAGATTGGTTTCACACTTATAAATCTATCTCTGCAGGAATTGTGTACATGGGAAATGACCATGCCTTAGAGATTGCTGGGATTGGCACCATCAGGTTGAAGATGTATGATGGTACAATTCACACTATTCAAAATGTGTGACATATGAAGGGCTTGAAGAAGAATTTATTGTCTTTAGGACAATTAGATGAAATTGGGTGTAAGACCTCCATTTAAAATGGAGTCATGAAGGTGATCAAAGGAGCGCTTGTAGTCATGAAGGCGAAAAGGATAGTTGCAAACTTATACAAGCTTATGGGAGAGACATATATGGAAGCAAATGCATCTGTTGCATTGGTTAGTTTTTCAGAAAATGAAACAAAATTGTGGCATCGTAAACTTGACCACATGTCAGAATAAGGATTGAAGATTCTTGCTGAGCATAAACTACTCCTTGGTCTCACGAAGGTATCATTGCCCTTCTGTGAGCACTGTGTTATAAGTAGGCAGCATAGACTGAAATTTAATACATCAAATTTTAGAAGTAAAAATATTTTAGAATTGATTCACTCTGATATATGGCAAGCATTGGTTATATCTCTAGGTGGAGCAAGGTACTTTGTGACTTTTATTGATGATTACTCCAGAAGATGATGGGTGTATATCAAGAGAAAGGGAGATGTATTTCCAACCTTCATAACATTTAAAGCACAAATTGAGTTAGAGACGGGGAAGAAAATCAAGTGCCTCAGGACTGATAATGGTGGAGAATATACTGGTCATGAGTTCATTGATTTTTGTAATTGAGAAGGCATTAAACGTCAATTCACAGCGCCTCAGACTCCTCAACAAAATGAAATGGCAAAGCGAATGAACAGAACTTTGATTAAAAGAACTAGAGCCATGTTGAGAATTGTAAGTATGACAAAGTCTTTCTGGGTAGAAGCAGTGAAGATCACCTGCTATGTGATTAATCAATCACCAACAAGATCGATTGATATGAAGAAACTGATAGAAATGTGGACCAGTAAACCAACAGACTATTCTCAATTACACACATTTGGAAGTCCTGTGTTAGTGATATATAATACCTAAGATATCACAAAACTAAATCCAAAACTAAAACATGTAGATTCATGGGGTATGTTGATGGAGTTAAGGGGTATCAATTATAGGATCCCACTTCCCACAAGCTCGTCATTAGCAGAGATATCATCTATGCAGAAGATAAACTGTAAGAGAAAGATCAAAATAACATGTCTGAAGAAAATTATGAAGTTGTAACGATTTAGAAGGAAAGGAAGACTAAACAAAAAGATTCTACTGAAGCTATATCAGATCATGAGGAGCAAGAACCCGTTGAATTTGAAAATACGAAAGTTCGACGGTCAACCTGTGAAAGGAGAATCCTAACCTAACAGTCTGATTATATTATGGAGGACAATGTTGCATACTGTCTCCTAACAAAAGATGTTGAACCATCAACATTCCAAGAAGCAACAAATAGCTCAAATGCATCACTTTGGATGGTAGCAATGTAGGAAGAAATAGAAACTCTTCATAAGAATAAGACATGGAAGCTTGTGCCACTACCATAAGGGAGAAAGCCCACTGGCAACAAATGGGTGTACAAGATCAAACGTAATAGTGATGATCAGGTAGAGCGGTATTGTGCAAGGTTGGTGGTAAAAGGATATGCTCAGAAAGAAAGTATCGACTTTATTGAAAATTTTCACCTATAGTTGTCTCAATACAATTCGGATTATCCTAGCTATATGTGCTACATTTGATCTATATTTAGAGCTGTTAGATGTAAAGATTGTGTTTCTTTATGGAGATCTTGAAGAAGAAATTTACATGCATCAATCAAAAGGTTTTGAAGAACCAAGGAAAGAGAACTTAGTTTCCAGGTTAAACAAATCTTTGTATAGTTTAAAACAGGCGCCAAGATGTTGGTACAAAAGATTTGATTCCTTCATAATGAGTCATTATATTATTGTTATATGTTGACGACATGTTGGTTACAAGCCCTAAGAAAGATTGTATTCAAAATTTGAAGGCTCAGTTAGATGGGGAGTTTGAAATTAAGGATTTAGGACCAGCAAACAAGATTCTAAGGATGCAAATTTATCGTATTCAAGATTTGAAGACTCAGTTAGCTGGGGAGTTTGAAATGAAGGATTTAGAATCAGCAAACAAGATTCTAGGGACGCAAATTTACCGAGACAGAAATAAGAGGAAGATTTGGTTTTCTCAGAAGTATTACTTGAAGAAAATCTTGCGACGCTTCATTATGCAAGATTGTAAGTCAATCTTTATGCCTCTTCCTATTAATTTTAAGTTATCCTTAAGTAAAAACCCTAGCAGTGAAGCAAAGAGGAAGGAGATGTCTCGAGTACCGTATGCATTAGTTGTGAGAAGTTTAATGTTCATTATGATTTGCAAAAGACCAGACATTGCACATGCAGTGGGAGTGGTTAGTCGTTACATGGCGAATCCTGGTCGAGAACGCTGGTAGGTTGTAAAGAGGATCCCAAGATATATTAAAAGGACCTCAAATGCTGCTTTATGTTATGAAGGATTTGAATTTATTGTCAAAAGATATGTAGATTCTAATTTTGCAGGTCATCTTGATAAAAGAAAATCCACTACAAGCTATGTGTTTATTATTGTAAGAGGAGCTATGAGCTGGGTGTCTAAACTACAGATAGTTGTAGCCTCCATTAAGGCTATATAGGGAGGCATATGTTTAAGGTTTTATATATCCCAAAATCTCTTTCTCATAACCTTGTGTATAATTCTTGTTGTGAAATGTGAGATCTTCCTCTTATAATATTTGTTTTCTATAGTGGACAGTTTTCTATTCTTGTCCGTAGCTTTTCCTCATATTTGTTAAGGGTTTTCTATGTTAAATCTTATGTGTCTCTTTTATCTCAATTTCTTTTATTAATGTGTTTTCTCTATCTGATGGAGTCCATCTCCTATCACAAGCATCCTTGTAATCTTTGAATCCAACATCAACTCCCAAGTCCATGTCAAAGTCAGCTATGGAGACCACCTGATCAGTGTTACTGCTGCTATTAATCTCCAGTACTGAACTAACATTACTACCTGCAGCCCTACAAGAGTACTGATCTGTGCTCTTCGGAAGCATCACCACCACTGCCAAAGCTAATGTTAGGAAATTAGACTATTTCCACACTACTAGAAAGCCAATAGAACAAACACACACAACACAAAATTTGATAACGAAATTTGGCCAAATTGTGTCTACGTCTCCGGAGCTACTACGCACCATTTTTATTAGGGAGAAAAATAATACTTACAAGTGTTTACACTCAACACTCAACTCACTAGTGTTTTCACACACTCTTAAACCCTTACCCCAATACACCCCAAAAATTACTCACAAAAATTTACTACTCTTACTAAGAGTAAATATTTTTGTTTTGATTTTGGATGGATTAAATGGGAGGGGGAGGGGTTTATTTATACATGTTAAGACTCCCCCCTCCCTTTCTTCTTTTCAATATGGGAAAAAAAGTCTAACACTATTGACCACGATTTTGGGACTTTTACTAATGAATTTTTTGGTAGCCAAATGTGGTTTTGTTGTAGTGTAATATTTATAATTCGTATATGTGATTTATGAATATTGGTTGTAACAATCGCATGACAACAAAATTAGATGTTTTTATAAGTTTAGATAGGTTAATGAAAACATTGGTGAAGATGGTGATGGAACCATTCGTGAATCACAAGGAAAAGGAGTTATAAAGCTAAATTTTTATAGAACCAGATGCGTTAAAGATGTTCTCTATATATCAGACTTGGATTTAAACCTATTGAGTGTTAGATGGTTCATAAGGGAAGGTTTCTCACTTGTTTTTAAAGATTTCTCATCTGTTGTTTGCTGATGAAACTAAGATCAATGTGTTGCTTAAAGTTCCCATCCGAGAAATAAACTATTTCTAATTGCTCTTGATGTTGGAAAAAACGCATTTGCAGTCTCCTTAAAAGATAATAGCTAGTTTTGGCATCAGAGGCTCTTGATGTTGGAAAAAACGCATTTGCAGTCTTCTTAAAAGATAATAGCTGGTTATGGCATCGGAGGCTTGGGCATCTAAAGTTTACAATTTTAGACGTATCATCTAAATATAATTTGGTACATGATTTGCCTAATGAAAGCATATTACTAATGTATATGAGAGCTATGTGATGGGAGAGAAACATAAAGATTCCTTTCTAAAAGGCAAAAGCAAGAGAGCTTCACAACCAGCTAAATTACTTAATGCAAACATTCGCAGCCCATTATCCTAGTGCTCCTAATTCAATGTCACCAAGTTCATCTTCCTTAAGTACATCTCCACAAAGGTGAAGATCATTATAGGAAATATATTAACAAATAGATAGGTGTTAGATTGCACAAATTAAAGAATGCTATAACTTGGTGCTCAAAAGAAATAAGCCACCATTATCCTGTCATCTTCTGAAACTGAGCATATGCATGGTTGTTACTTCAACAACCTATCAAGTACTCTGGCTATTTTTTTAATTGTCTTTTAGGTTTAATCTTCTATTCCTAAAAAGAAGAAGCTGCGTTTATTCTTATATTTAAGTTGTTCTCTATTGAATAAACAAGCGTGCAGGTTCACCGCCATTTGTGTTGCCAATAAACAGTCCTTTATCCCTTCTTTTATTTTTTATATCCAATACCCTCCTTTTTGGTAGAAAGGTTATCTTGACAACAAATAACTTGGTGAGGAGACCATGAAAACGTCAGACAGAATCTCTCCGCGACGTCCGTAGCCGTAGGCATGCTGAAAATAGGTTAGATTGTATTACTATAATACAATTTTAATTATAAATTTGATATATTCATAAAGTTTTTTATGTAATATTTAACCTTATGATTGTTATAATCAGACTTATAAACACTCATTAACTATCCAGAATCATACGCAGATCGAATAAATACTGATATATATATACAAATAAGAATACTGACCTTGATCCATTGCACAGCGGAAATGTAAACAACAAAACTTGATTGGTTTATATTCTTCTAAGCCAAGATCCAGAACTGAATGGATTCTCCTTATGGAACAGAGAAAACTGACAGAGCCTGTTTTCAGAGAAATGTTAAGAATGTATCTGGCTTAGGGACCACAACCCTTTTATAGTCAGTTTTGACTTACGGTCCATTAACTATAACGACTCGTAATAGGCTTCTACACATCAGGTCTATACTATTACTTAATTAATATTTCTATGACCCAATAAATTTACCAAATTAGATCACATTTTATTAGGCCTATAACCGATATAAAAATCTATGTATATATATTTACACACGTGGTCCATAAAATTCTAACATTTGAAATAGCCAAAATGATGAAAATTAATTGAGAGGAGACGTCAAGTGATCATAAGTTAAAAATTCTTTTAAGGCAACCTAACACAGAATCAAACATGCTCCAATAAGTCTTTTTTTGCCAGCCGTAGACTGGTTCTTAGCTGTAGCTTCCTTCTCAATTGGAATCCGAGGAAATGTCGTGTTCAGAAAATGTGCAAAACATAGCCACGATAGTAACGTAACTGAATACATTGCATTTGAATGTTTAAAACACAGCCATGATAGTGACACAAGTGAATACACTGCATCTGAATGCTTGATGGTCCAAATCATTGAGATAAAAGAGGAATAGTCCTCGGCTATGCGATTATTTTGCTGTATTTTTTTTTTAAAAAACAAAACTATTTCTCTTTACCAATATAAAGGCCATCATTAATCACTGAAGGATGATGAAGCTGTCAGACGTAAGTTGCATATATAATTGGTTTCAATCCAAAAATAGTACTTGGTGTATGCTTAATTGTGTTGAAACGGTGAAAAGAAAGGCTATTTTC
Organism: Erythroxylum squamatum; assembly: GCA_025629845.1. NCBI lineage: Eukaryota > Viridiplantae > Streptophyta > Magnoliopsida > Malpighiales > Erythroxylaceae > Erythroxylum > Erythroxylum squamatum. The sequence goes on along the minus strand of JAOTBA010000002.1, from coordinate 24,195,918 downwards.
TTTCCCATATATCTAATTATCTGTAATTACATCAAAAGTGGGTTAAAACTTTGTTTTCTAAAACTTTGTCTTCTTTTGACGACAAAATATATTGTAGTTGGAATTAAATTTTGAAGTTATATTTGGTGTGTATCAATAACTTGTATTTAATATTTTGAAGATTCAAAATATATATTACTCTTGAAATGAATTTATATGGTACTTTGAAGACTTCAAATAATCAACGTTTATTTACGTGAATTGATTTTGCTTTTTGAAAAACCAATAACAGCAAGATAAAGTTTACAAAGAAAACTACCAGATTACTATACTGAAGTCCTTGGCTGATGCCGACTAACTCTAATCGAAAATCTAATTGTTAGAAATTTTCTTATTTTGAGGACAACAATTAATTGTAATTTTCGATTTTTTAATAACTTATCCGTTAAGTTATGTAATTTGATCCGGATAACGATAAGAAAGTGGGTTAATAAAGGATTAGTGGACCGAAAACAATGAGAAAAATAGACCCTGATCAATGTGAACTAGCTCCATATTAAGCCCATGATAGGGAGGTCCGATATGGTGCTATATATAGAAAGTTAAGATCTCTTGTAGCTGCTGTAGCAAATCGTGAATGTACGGATACTCTAACTCATTCAGAGATTCATTTATATAGAAAGTTGCAGAAAAGCTTTAACACATTGCGATGAGCAACTCCAGTGAAGGTCTTTGGTGGATTCGCACTCATTTCAGCCTCGAAAAGCTCATTTGAAGTTATGGAATCGAAATCAGGTATTTTTTTGCATTTCTTCATTGTTTCCCTTTCATGTTTGATCTGAGATACATAACTTAGGCTCATGTTACGTGTTACACGTAGAATCAGATAGGTTACATGATCGGGTGGCAAAAAACGAAGGATTTTTTATTTTTCTCCATAAGGGTTTTCAAAGAATAAAGTTCCATTTTTCAATTTTTCTTACGAATTGAGGCTTAAAAGTGTGATACATAAAGATGGCAGTAGGTTTTCAACCCGATTAATATCCGCATTACCCGACCCAATAGATTTGGATATAGGTAGTAAATCGTAAAAACCGATGGATATGGATATGGATATGGGTTGAGTCATAAAAAATGGATATGGATATGGGTT
>JAOTBA010000002.1:24154983-24169278 GCA_025629845.1 Erythroxylum squamatum | reverse complement strand
GGTGTATTTTTCATTTCAATAAAATATTTTATTTTTATTTATTCTTATAAAATTTTCATCTTATTTATTATATTCCGATTTGATAGCGGTTCACTACTGGTTGAACCTCTAAATCTTAAACCTTTCCTTCGACCGGTTCGATGTCCGGTTCGATTTTTAAAACATTGGTAAAAATAGCTACAATACGAGTGGAGTTAGATTTTTGAGATTTGTTTTGCAGCTTTGGACAAGTTCGCTTAATGACAGTAGTGACATACAACTCAACCTGTATCTTGATTCCTCTTGTCCTAACCCCCTGTACTACCTCCTTTATTTTGATTTTGATTGGATGATCTTCCATTATTGTCTCTAACTAGAGCACTTGAGGCCTGAATAGATGGAGCACTGACAAGACTATGTTTTGTATAAAGTAATCTAGTAAATACCTCATTTAAAGAGGAAATTTCCATACTTAAGAGAATATGAGAATTCATATCAAATTTAGAATTAAGGCTTACCAAAAAGCTTACGACTATCATTTTCTCATGTTGAGTTTGTTATACTTTGATATCAAAACTAAAAGGTAACAGGACATTCATTTCTTTGTAAAAAAAATTTAAATTCATGAAATAGGTCTAAAGAGATTGATCATGTTGTTTAGCTCGATAATATTTCTTACATACCTCATAAATATGAGCAGTATTATCTTTTCCTAAATATAAAAACTTTAGATAATCCATTAATTCCTTAATATACTCACAATAATTAGCCATGTTGTCCACCTCAGTATCTATCTAGTTATGAATCTATGAAAAATAACCTAGCATCATCTTTCAGCCATTCTTTTCTTGTTCCATCAGTTAGTTGATCATATGTAAGATGGTCCTCTTTAGAAATATTGGGCAGATAAATCCTAATTATTATTGGATAATATAACACTGATACACGAACTTCCATGAGCTTATGCATTAAGTAAATGGCAAGCACGTGTGGCTCACTCATGGGACTACCATTGACCAGGCTTCTAAGAAAGATTAGTTAGTGGCTGGAGAGTCTAAAGGTGCTGATGGTGAGCATCAAAAGTTACTATGAATAGTGACTCAAATAATTAACAAAAAATCTAAGCCAAATTTGCTATAAAAAGTGACTCAAATACTTGGCAGAAAATATAAATTTTGATTCTAGTACCATGTAATCACAGAAGGAAAGGAAATATTTTTTACACACTTTTTATTCTGTATAGTTATTTATTTATATACAAGATGAGGCTTTAATTTATAATGTAATCTGGTTCAGCCGGATTCTGCTGAGGTTGGACGTCGTTGTTTTGGTCCATGGTCAGTGTGATTCTGGCTGTGAGATACCTGCAAAACAGACAGCGGCGGGCCGGGAGTTGTCTCCCGGGATGCCCCTCCGACGCTCAAGTCAGTATTTGTGAGAGGTTTTGGTAGCTGAGATTGCAGACGAGTGGCCTAGCACAGCCGACCTAACCATAATCAAATAATTAATCCTTATAATTAAGTTATTCTTAACCATAAATTTCTATGATTATGTACACAATCTGTAAAAAAATTTATTAATTCATATTAGTTACAATTTTGTGATTAAACTTGTAGTCTTAACTACTTTAAGTTATAAATGATTAAAAAATTATATCTGTTTATAGTTAAAATATCTAAACTTTGAAGAATAATTAATCTAAGCCATAAAATAATAATCATTATTATAAATTAAGACATCTATTCATTCACATGGATTAATTATAAAAAGAATATCAAGAATTTGGACATTATTTATTGTTTATACTTAATAACATGAAGGAAACAAAGAATAGGGGTGGCACCTCGGGCCAGGCCTCGAGCTCGATTGCTATTAGGTTTTCGAGCCTTAAGGCCCAGCCTCATGCTCTAGCCCAAGCAAGCTTGAGGCTTGATAATGTACAAGAAAAAATGACGTTAAGCTATGATTTTTGTCTCTGAGATGAAGTAAACGATGTCATTTTGCTTATGCTTTTGTTTATCAAAAAATAAAACAACGTTGTTTTACATATATATAGGTTAATCTTTCTTCCTTAATCCCTACGCTACACTCTCTCTCTACTCTCTCTCTCTGTGTCTCCGCCATCAACCTTTACTATGTCACTCACCCTTTCGTCGCATTACTCACCACTCACCACCCCTTCGCCTTGCTACCTATCTACCTGCCCCTTCACCTCGTCACCACGCTGCCCCGCTTCCCTATCGCCCCGTCATCGTGTTTTTTTGCTTCATCATCACCACCTATCAAGGTAAAGTTTCTTCACCTTATTTTAGTTTTGATTGAAGATTGAGCTTGTGAAATACTAGAATTTATGGGATTGTTACCGTGTATGTGACCATATAAGCCCACAAAGTACCTCCTCAATGGTAACAATTCTAGAAATTCCAATATTTCACAAATTAAATATGCGTGTATGTGATCGTATAAGTCACAGTGAGTTTTGTGGACTTACATGGTCACAAACTTACATAGTCACATCCACACCCATAAATGTGATCATGTAAGTCTTTATAAATACATACATGCTTGTGTGTGTTGTGTGACACGATCTCAATGATTTACACAGTCACATACACACCCGTGTATGTGACTTTGTAAGTCTGCAAAAATAAATAAACATCCATTTATGTTGTGTGACACAATCTCAGTGACTTACATAATCATATACACATGATGACTGATAAGTGATAATTGATAAAATTTAAATCCATGATTATGATTTATGTCCTATTCTTTCCATATTTATGAATTATCAGTTATGTTTATGAATAAAATATATATTTATATATTGAATGTTTCATACGGATGAGCATATTCCTTCAGTAAAGAGTTGTAATCTGGTACCGGAGATAAAAGTGGAAACTTCTAATCCCATACTAAGTGAAGATAGAAGTCCAACTCCAAGTCAATTGAAAAGTAAAGTTTGGAATCAATTTAATAAGACTGGATCAATGGATGGAGTAGAAAAGGCCAAATGTAAGTATTGTTAAAAGATATTGGTCAAGAGTTCAAATGGTAGAACCTCTTATTTAAAATGACATACGAATTCATGTAGTAGAAAAATATGGTATTAGAAGGTCAAACATTTTTCCCCCTAATCTTATAAGAGGGAAGAATGAAATGATTGTAACATCTTATGAAAACAACTAATTAAGATTTTTTATTGCTTCTATGATAATTGATGTTGAGCATCCACTATTTACAATTGATACCAAAAGATTTAGGATTTTTTGCAATTCACTATAACCGACCTTCAAGGTTCTAACTTAGAATATTTAGAAGAATAACATTATAAAGATATATAAGGATAAGAAGAAAGAAATTTTAAGAATATTGTCAAGTATTAAAGGATGAATAGCCACTACAACAGATATGTGGATAGTCGATAACTAAAAGAAAGATTATATAGTGGTGACAACACATTATGTTGACAATGACTGGACTCTACGTAAAAAACTTTTGAGGTAATTTATATTCTTTAATATTGTTATCATTTACTTTTTAATTATGTTATGATTGATGTTGTTCATATTTGTATGTCGATACCATATACAAGTGAAAGGTTGGCAATTGTATTAGGAGACTGTTTGATAGATTATAATATCAACACCAAATTGTTCACCGTAATAGTTGATAATTGTAGCACGAATGATATTATGATTGAAAAGTTAAAGAATAAGATACAGGTTGCGAGCTCGTTAGTTGATGGAAAGTTATTCCATATGCGTTGTTTTGTGCATATTCAGAATTTGATTTTTAATAATAGGTTGGATATGATAAAGGAAGCAATAGATTCAATTTGGAATAGTGTAGTATATTGGAGTGCAACCTCTAAACAAGTTGAGAAATTTAAAGAAACTGTAAGACAACGATGCATTCCAAATACGAAGAAGTTAGTTTTGGATTGTCCAAGAACTCAACCTTCAAGATGTTGGAGTCAACAATCCAATACGTTGATGTGTTTACTAGATTGAGACAAAGAGATTCTCAATACACTTGCATGCCTTCAAAAGACCAATGGGAGTTGGCTAGAGAACTTTGTGTGAAGTTGGAATTATTTTATATTACGACCGAATTGTTATCAGGAATAAAATATCCAACTTTGCACTATTGCTTTGGCACTATGTGTGAGATAAAGAAAAATTTATCTGATTGGATGTTTGAATCTAATAAGGTTATTTGGGTTATAGAAGAGCAGATGATGGAGAAATTAAATTCTTATTGGTGTATGGTTGGACATATTATTACAATCTTATTTGTACTAGATCCAAGGTACAAAATGGAGGGGATTAATTTTATATATAATGTGCTATATGGTGATTGAGCTTAAAAGCAGGTAGATGCCATTAAACAATTATGGTATGATTTGTTTAATTATTATCAACTCAAAATGGATAAAATTCAAGATTGAGATCACAGTTAGTTCAGGTTGTTCAACTCCAATTTCAGTTTCAGGTTTGAGAACACTTTCTAAGAGCAATTTGTTACTTTCACTTACAAAATTTATGAAAAAAGGGCTAAGACCTCATACAATATGATGGAGTTGGATAAATATTTACGAAAGATTGTGTGGCAGACATTAAAGGTGTGCAGTTCAATGTGTTATTATGGTAGAAGAGTAGAGAAATAATTTTTCGATTTGGTAAGTAATTGCACGATACTTATTAGCAATTTCATCACCTACTTTTGCTCCAGAGTTTTCTTTTAGCATTGGTAGTCGGGTTAATAGTTCTCATTATGCTTGACTCATCCTCATACTGCGAAAGCCCTTATATATGCCCAAATTGGTTAGATAATAAAGATATTGAGGATAAACTCTTTTCTTTTTAATATATCAATTTCACCTATTTTTATATTATCTTACCTTATATTGTTTTTCTAATTTGTATATTAACACAGGCACAAGTATTGACACGGAGTTAACTAGTCATACATATATTCATACTCATAAATTAAGTGGACATTATTTTGATAAAATATTCAATGATGAAGGTATATTTAATTATTTATTAATTATTACCATATTCTTAATATTCCTTTAATTTTAATGTTACAGTTCTAAATATAATGTTTCTACATTCAAAAGAAGTGATGCAAACTATTGACATTTCTGACTACAATAGTTAGTTACTCTCTCAATCTCTTTAGTCTCCACTCTCTCCAGTCTCTGGTCTTCACAGTTTACTCTTAGTGTCTCCCAGTCCAAGACTCCCAATTCAGAACATTATGTCATGATTTAATCTTGATTTTTAAAATTATATCATTTAAAAATTTGGATAATCATTTTTGTAAATTATGTTATTAATTAATGAGTTTTATTCGTAACTTTTATTAATTGATCGATCAATTTAATTATAATCTTTTTCATTTATTTCATATGATCGTATTCTCTTTCATTAGTGAATTTGGTTCTATCTTATTCATTTCACCAATATATGTAAGTTTTTTTATTTACCAAAAAATATATGTAAGTTCTATACATTCATTAATTATAAAATCTCAATTTTTATTAATCAATTGAAATTCTTAACTTCAATTAATTGAATTGATCACTTTAATTATAATCCTTTTCTTTTATTTCATCCTATCCTCCTTCATTGATGAATTTGGTTTCATTTTATTCATATGATTAATATATGTACGTTTTATATATTTATTCATTATAAAATCTTAATTTATTAATAAATTGAAATTCGCAACTTCAATTAATATAATTGATCACTTTAATTATAATCTTTTTCTTTAATTTCCTATAATCATATCCTCATTTATTAATGAATTTGATTTTATCTTATCCATTTAATCAATATATGTACGGGTTATATATTTATTCATTATAAAATCTGAATTTTTATTAATCAATTGAAAGTCTTAACTTTAACTAATTCAATTGATTTCTTTAATTATAAACTCTCTTTCATTTTCTATAATCCTATCCTCATTCATTAATGAAATTGATTTCATCTTATTCATTTGATTAATATATGTTTGTTTATATATTTATTCATTATAAAATCTCAATTTTTATTAATCAATTGAAATTCGCAACTTCAATTAATTCATTTGATCACTTTAATTAGTTTTTTTAAATTTCCTTTAATCCTATCCTCCTCTATTATTAAATTTGATTTCTTTTTATTCATTTGATCAATATATGCACATTTTATATATTGATTCATTATAAAATCTCAATTTTTATTAATCAATTTAAAATTCATAACTTTAATTAATTGAATTAGTTACTTTACTTTTTTTAATTAAATAAAGTTCTACTAACATTTTCAAAATATAAAAAATAAAAAGTCACGACAGCTTGAGCCTGATTGAGTATAGGCCTTGGACTTGACCCGTACAACCCAATCGGGTCTCAAACTAAGCCCACTGACTCTAGGCCTAATTCAGTCCATTGTCATCCTTAACAAAAAACCTGATCGGAATTTGGCCCGGTTCACAATCATCGCTAACAAAGAACTTAACCTGAACCGGTGGAGTCTAATACCATCCCTAAGAAATAACCATTCATAGACCACAAAAGGTATTAGGTATTATTATTCAAATAGCAGAAGCAAGCATTTCCTCTAATAATAACATAAAATCCCCAAAGCTCCGTCTTAGAAGGAAATTCCTTATAGGCCCTTCAAATTTTTTATTTCCTCTCTTCCATTAGTTCTCTCTGTCAGTATCAAACTCTTGTGTGTTCCCCCTCCCCAATTCCATGCTTGTAATTCAAAACCCTAATTCCCATGGATTCGCAAAAACTTCTTGTTTCCCGAGAAAACCCTCGGCAAATCCCTTTCGCCACTGCCTCTAAACCCTTGCCCAACGATCTCTCTCACAAGTCCCCACCCACCATTCTCGATCGCTTCCGTGCTCTCGTCAAGCAACGTGAGGAGGAAATTAGGGTTTCCGGGGACGACACTGACATCGTCCCTCCACCCTTGAGCACCGGTGATGTTGTTCAGCTCTACGAGCTTCTCCTTTCTGAATTGACATTCAATTCCAAGCCTATCATTACCGATTTGACTATTGTCGCTGGCGAGCAGCGAGAACACGCCGAAGGAATTGCCGATGCCATCTGTGCTCGTATTGTCGAGGTCAGTTGGTTTTGTTCGCCATTTGGTATTTGCGTTAGGGTTTACCAGTTGTGTGGCTGTTGAATTTGGGAAAATTTTCCTGCATAATGTTTTGAAGTTTTAATTTTTACCACGTTACCTTTACCTTTTCCTTGTTTGGTTGATGGGGAAATGTAGGAAAATGGGATAAACTTGGATTAAATAGTCATTTTTTTTCTTTCAGGTGCCAGTTGATCAAAAATTGCCTTCTTTGTATCTTTTGGACAGCATAGTTAAGAACATTGGCCGCGAATATGTTAAATACTTCTCTCCCCGTTTGCCTGAGGTGAGTTAAATACAGTGTAGCCCAAATTTAGTTAATCTACTGTAAAAGTTTGCTTTAGTGTACAATATTGAACTTGTTATTTAATGGCTTGGCCAGGTTTTCTGTGAGGCATATCGGCAAATTCAGCCTAATTTGTATAAATCTATGCGTCACCTCTTTGGCACATGGTCAACTGTTTTCCCCCCCTCTGTGCTTCGTAAGATTGAGATTGAACTGGAGTTCTCTTCAGAAATTAATAACCGTCCATCGAGCTTAAATTCCTTGAGGGCTTCTGAGTCACCAAGACCTACACATGGCATACATGTTAATCCGAAGTATTTGCGTCAATTAGAACATTCAACCGTAGATAATGTATGCTCAACAGAAAGTTTATCTTTTTTTTCCCTGTTTTTTTTGCTGATGATTACAACTAATATCCTGTTCCATGTTTTGAATGTTTCTGTAAATTATGTACACCACTTGAGTTGTTGGCCATTGAAATGATTGATTGAGAGACTATTTGTGGCTTAAGCTTAAGAATCTTGTTGAAACATACTATTATTCAGTTTTATAATTTTAATGTTTTCAAGAATGGTGGAGATAACTGATGAATTAAGTGTGTTCAGATAATGCATGTTCCCTTTAACTTGTATAACACTGCATTACATTTACCTTTGTATTCATTGGATTCTATAGCTTAAATATGCTTTTACCTGACCAACAAGGACTGGTGGGGGCAGCCTTGAGCTTTATGGTAGTTTGTTTCTATTTGTCCTTAACAAATTAGGACGGTATAGCTAGACTCATCTCTGCAGTTTAGATCATTAGACACAATTTCTACTATGTGTCTATATGTGCACTCTTGGCTGTGGAATAAGAGAAGTAAATTTGCTGTTAACTTGTGGAATTTTCAGCTTGCAAGAGGAGCAACTTCAACTCTGAAATATGGCCAAAAAACTGCAATAGATTATGATATGCATGATTCTGATCCTACGGACGAGGTTGGAGCTCAAAGATTAAACACAGTCACAGGTGGTCGTACATCTTTTGCCCTAGGGGCTAATAAGATCCATCCATCTCAAATTTCTAGGTCTACCAGGCCCTTATCACCTGCAAGAATTGGTGTTGACAGGCCCCTGGCTTCGGGAGTTGATGACTTGGCCGCATTTGAATATGGATCTGGCAGAGTCATTGGAAAAAATGTGGAGATTAATGAATGGAAAACTAAAAACTATTCTGGTGACAATCGTAATCGATTTGAAACGTCTATAGCTTACGGCCTCAACAATGGACTTGATCTAAAACGACCAAGGGCTTTGATAGATGCATACGGGGAGGATAAAGGAAACAGAATTACAAATACTAAACCCTTGCATGTTGAGCGCTTAGATGTGAATGGCATTAACAGTACTACAGTTACAAGATCATGGCAGAGTACAGAAGAGGAGGAATTTGATTGGGAAGACATGAGCCCTACTTTAGCAGATCGTGGTCCAAATAATGAATTCCTGCCGTCAGCCACTCCACCTTTTGGAAATATAAGGGCAAGGCCTGGACTTGAAAGGGTAAGTTCTTCATGGAGTCTGATATTAGAAGCAACTGTTTCTGATCATATTGTATTAATTTTTGTGAAATTGCACCAATTCTGGGTCTGTGACTTCTCAACATGTTTGGGGTATCCTTTATCATTTAATGTCGCCCATTTGTTAATTTGGATAATTTGCTATCACTTAGATGTGCAAATCATCTGTCCTAGTAACTGTCTTTGCTTTCTCCCCACTGTATGTGGTGATGGCTTGTTTTTTTAATTCCATTGATTCAAACACAAACCTCCATGTGTAGTATAAGATTTCCTTCTATTTATCCACATGGAGTCTTACTGGGCAACTTACCACATTCTTTATTTCTGAAATAGTTTTTATTGTGAAGTTTTGCATTGTATGCTAACATTTTCAGTATACATATCTATTTTAGTTATCGCTTCTGAGTGAGTGTTTGATGCCTCGTATTTGCTCTCTTTTAAGTTCTCTTGAAAAAGACTAACATTTGTTAATTGTATTTTGATGTTTAATATATTATGTCATGTGGTTCTTGTGTCTCCATTTATGCTTTTAATATTAATTTAGAGAACAGACATATATAGTAATCCAATTATCATATGGTCCCTGCAGTCTGGTCGTTTGTCAACAGGTAACATACCTGGATATCAGACTCAGAGAAATCAGAATATAGGATCTGGTTATTATCAAGAAACTTGGAGTTCACCTAATCACTTCCCTCAGTCAGGACATCTATCAAATACTAAAGGAAGGGGGAAGGATTTACATATACCCTTTCCTGGAAGTGATATATCCTCTTCCAGAGATTATTTGGCTTCTAATGCAGACAAATTTTCAGATTCTGATGCAGTAACTGTTAGGCCCCCTGCCATGATATCAAGATTGGGTTCAAATGTCGACTCTAATGGATCTGGGACCTGGTCAGGCACTATTCCAACATCAACTGCAATGCGGCCTCCAGTAAATGTTCACAAGTCTAACCCACCACCTATCCACTCTCTTTTCCCACCACAAAATGAAATTCATAATCCGTTCGATCCAATAAATTCCAGCAGTACTATAATGAACCAGGGGCTGCCTAAGCCAACATTTATTCCTGACCAACACTTTAACAATTTCCATAGCAAAGAGCATACTTTTAAAAAACAATTACCATTGCCTAACCAACGGGATGCTTTGAGAGTTCATCCTTTTCGTTCAAATTATCGTACACCTCTTGAGAAGGGAGAGAATTTCCCCCCCTCCTCCATTGCTTCAATGCCATCTCTCCAGTTAGCACCTCCAGCTAGTCAGGGATATGGAATCCAAGGGGTTAATACTGCTACAAGTATTGTTCCTTCAAATCATGTACCTGTAGTGCAATTACCACTGGCGATCAACAATGTCCCAAACATTCACTTGCAAATGGGAATTCAACCACCACTGCCCCCTGGCCCTCCGCCCTCGCAATTGATTACTATTGCTCACAATGCTGGTCAACTTGCACCTAACCAGGCAGCTGGAGGTGCATTTCCAGGTTTGATAAATTCTCTCATGGCTCAAGGCCTCATATCATTACCTGCACAGGTACCTATCTGAATCATGCTGTTTTTAATTTCTTTTTAAGTATTGCTTTGACTGGCTAAAATTCTGATACTCGGTGGTGGGGCTTAATTTGTAGGACCCAATTGGACTTGAGTTCAATGCTGACCTTCTTAAGGTGCGCAATGAATTGGCTGTAAGTGCATTATATGCTGACCTCCCAAGACAATGCACCACATGTGGTCTTAGATTTAAGTGTCAAGAAGAGCACAGTTCTCACATGGATTGGCATGTCACTAAGAATCGGATGTCTAAGAATCGCAAACAGAAACCTTCTCGCAAGTGGTTTGTGAGTGGAAGTATGTGGCTTAGTGGTGCAGAGGCACTGGGATCTGAGGCAGTTCCAGGATTTTTACCCACTGAGACAATTATAGAGAAGAAAGATGATGAAGAAATGGCTGTTCCTGCTGAAGAGGAACAGACAGCATGTGCATTATGTGGGGAACCTTTTGATGATTTCTACAGTGACGAAACAGAAGAATGGATGTATAAAGGTGCTGTGTACCTGAATGCCCCAATTGGATCTACAGGGGGTCTGGATAGGTCTCAGTTAGGTCCGATAGTACATGCTAAATGCAGAACTGAATCTAGTGTAATCCCATCTTGATAATTTTGGAGTCGCTGAAGGGGTATGTATTCATATTTTAACTCTACTTGTATGGACTCTATAAATCTGATTTTAATGTCATTTATCACCTGACTGATTGGTTAAAATTTCAATTTGAAGAACTTTTCATATGTTTAGTGAGACATTGTATTAATACTTTTGAATACCAAAATTTTAAGTATACTAGAAGATATCCTACTGGCAGCTTCTAGATTGATTTGACATTTTGCCTGTAACCTTGATGATTCTGGACTGTAGAAATTTTGAATCCTTGTGATGCCATCTTAATAACTTATATGTAGGTATATATACACTTATGACAGATTAAGATGAGAAAGTAGCAGTATCTTGTTTCCATGTCCATGTCCATGTCAATATTTTTGTATTTTATTTTTTCTCTGAGAGTTGACCTCTTGGTTAATTTGTAGTCCATTTTGACTACTGTTGTGTTTGATTTTATTCCCGACTATTTACGTAAAAAAGTTATACCATGTGAAACCTGGGAAATAAATTAAATGAAGAAAATCATAGTCAGTGCCTTACCTTCCAATCTTGTGGTTTGGTGTTTGAAAGCCATGTTTAGGTTATTTGTTGGATGATATACGCCCTTGGTGTCATCCTTTGCATAGAGGATTACAAACTTATACTTCAATTGATGTTGAGAATTATTGGCATTTCTGTTCATGATTTTAGCTGTTAAGTATAAGCATCCACAAATTTTACCTTATCATGTCTTTGATCACAATGCTGGATGAAATTACAACTTTTTATGGATTTTCTTGTTGCAGGGTAATACGGAAGAGCATAGTCAAAGAAAAAGATTGCGGAGTTAACTTCTTTAGACAGGTTTTGAGTCTTCTGTAACTTAAATGAGATTTTATCATTCTAGTGCTATGCTCTTGCTCGTGTTACAACAGCGTATGAGCTTGTTATACCATGGCATCTTGCCAAAATCATGTACATGTATAGTTGGACTTGTACGATGCAATTTATCATGCAACAAAAGGTCACACATACTGCCTTTTCCTGTACTTCCATTGCCGATGTCCCTTTAAACATCCAGAACCAGGTTTAGGGGCCTTTTCCATTTCACATAGGATAATCTCTTAAATTGTAAGATTTTTTTGGCTTAGAAAGTTTCTTAAAGATGTGCTATATCTGTAGTAGGAAACAAATAATGGCAAATATGAATTTTGAAGTATGCGGCAGTTCTGCTATATGTATATTTGCTACTTGTTTTGATACTCGGCGGGAAGGCCTGGCAAGCAATTATGTCCTTGTTGTCCATCATGGTTGCCTGATGGCAGCAAAAGCACAATGATCATCATTTTCTGATTTTCTTCTTTGCTTGCACATGTGACTTCATTTTGTCACATCAAAGCTCTTCAGCTTTGTTGTTAAAAAGGACAAGAGACCAAGTTTATTCGCCTTCGTGAATGTGTGATCTGTTTCTTTGAACAATCTATCTGTATACAGCGACCTTCTGGACATTGATGCTGTAGGTTCAGTGTGCTATAATATGATAACATGCCAAGAAGTAAAAGCATTTTTGCAGATTATGTGGCACCGGATGGTTTTGTTGTTTTTGAGACCACAAAGCGCCAAAGCCTGGTTCTGGCATTCATCTTGCTCCACCTAAACCCTTCGGGTTAACACTTTTTGGCACTTTAAAATAATGGAGTATCTTAATTTTAAAAAAGGGGTAAACTTGTAAGTAACTCAAAACATAAAATACCTAATTTGTTACAACAGTCAATCTTTAATAGGAATAATTATTTGGGTTTAGAAGAATTATTAAGGTAAAATAACATTATTTTGTTAAAGTTTAACAAAATAACATTAATTTGTTAAATATGTTCGATGATCTAAAAATCAATTGATCAAAATGATATTGTTTTTATTAAAATAGTCTCGTTTTAATTCTAATTTAGTCAAATTAAGTCTTGAATTTGGATTAAAAAAATTGTCTAATTTAATGTGGCCTAATTTATTACCATTTTTAGCCCTAAACCTATTTGACCCAATTCATCGAGTTGTTAAATTTAGGAAGGGTAGAGTGATTTATAAAGGTAGAGAGATTCAATTTGACAAACTAAAATTGTTAGTTACATTTTCACAACTTTCAATTACATTTGCAACTCAAAGAAGAAAGATGAGTAGTAACCATCAATCTGAGCATATCTTCTGTTAGATGGGGCTTCTAGTCTGATTCAGACCGAGTTTAGGTTTGAGGGGCTAGCCTAAGTTTGAGCGGCTTAAATGCTTGACTAAAATGATGTCTTTTCAAATAATTGTTCAGACGTAAACTTGAGCTCAAATCGCATATTTTTAGGGTCAGGAGAGTTTGATCCATTGTCATACCTATCCTTAGCTAGTATTCAATCAACTAACAACATTCTTGAAAAAAACAAAAAGTGTGTTGTCTTAGTCTAAAGCTTGTACTTTATACTTCTCGCAAAGCCAATTATCCAAGAAGAACGTCTTATGAGTGCAGAATATGGCAGGCTGGTGCAGTAAATATATTCTGTGAATTTAATTGAAATTAAAATGAAAAATAAAATTATTTTTAATGAAATTATAAATAAATATTTAAATTGTATAATAAGTACGAAAAATTTTAAATTCATAATTAAATAATAAATAATATAAATATGTAATGAAATTTACATTGGCTATGAGAAGAAATAAGATGATATTACTTTCTTAGAGATACGTTAAAAATAGTTTACATGTCTAGTACTTACATGTGCAATATAAAGATAACTTAATCTATAAGCTTTTTAATTTGTCTCTCATAAAATTTTTTACTATGGAAGACTACTTGTTTCAGATTGTTGGCCATCTTTATCATTCGATTAGTTTCATACATCTCGATATAGCGAAGTGCATGCGAACTATTATGTGCTTTTTTATTCCGTGCATGGTATCCAATAAGTAATTCATCTAGCTCATTTTGACGATCATATGCCTCTTTTATGACATTTTTCAAATATCTTTTGCGCTCGAAATAGCTGGAATTCATATCTGCCATTAAAATAAACAAATTAGTCTATAAATGTGTAAATTATTTGATAATTTTATTTAGCAGTTCAGATTTTATCTTGTAATAGACATACAGGGCAATTTTGGATGGCAAAAAACAAGTTGTGAGTA
>JAOTBA010000002.1:24133804-24154883 GCA_025629845.1 Erythroxylum squamatum | reverse complement strand
ACAAAGGATAAATTTAATAAAGAGTCCATAATGAAGTGGTAACATTTTGATATGCGAATAAATAAAGGAAAAGATGTTATAAGTACACACTAGATAAAAAAGGTAAGCAATACATTTTAAAAAATATGTAACAAACTATATGTCTAACAAACATGATTGTTAAGCATTTAACAAAAAAGGAAATAAAATTTTAAGTTTTTCTATCAATTAAAAAAGTAATAATTGAATAACGCTTAAATTTGATAGTTTTTGATTAGGCTTTGAAGAATTGTATTTATTGCCTGTATTTATTGCTTGTGTAGCTGAGGTGAAATGCTGGAGAAAGGAAATAAAGTGACAAAAGAATAGCTTACTGATATGAACGGCTGTTGTTTGTTTGTTGAAATAGAAGGCGCAACCTTTTCTTGTTTCTGGAATGGAGGATCTGATCTATTTAGGTTAAACAAGAAGAAGGTAAAACAAGAGGGTAGTTGAGAGAAGTAAAGTTTGGAAGGAGAAATTAGGGTTAAGTGAGACGAGAAAAGGTTAAAAGTTAAAACATTAAGGTGTTAGTGGAGGGCGTGTTAGGGTTAAAATTTCGATGTAAGTAATTTTAATCACAAATAAATGTAGGTAGGATGATTAATTGATAAACGGGTGGAAAAAACAGGCAAGAATGATGACTGCTACATTAAATAAGGTAAAGAGAATCGGGCCTGTAAAGTATGTAATCTCTGAAGTAAAGATATGGTAAGAATAGGTCCATGCGTGAAAACGAATACATTAAGTTATTGATATGACAAAAAGGATAAAAGAAAAACAATTGTATTGATCATCCGGTGTCGCCATCTTGCATCTGCACGGTAGCGATTATTGGTGTTCAGTATAATATTGATTTTAAAGGTAAAGGAAGGGAATCGCGGATGGGAGCGACATCTTTTATTGTATTCAAAGTTGTTGCGATGTATTTCAAGGATGGCGAGAATTAACTGACAAATTAGCAAATTTTGGTTTAACTGTTAATAATTAGGTAATGTAGTCTATGCCATTTTTAATTAATTCAATTTAATATATTAATAATTATTTAATTATGTAATAATGAATAGATTGAATTCAATTGAACAATTTTCTACTATTTTGTGTGAATACAAAAACGAAAACTTACCACAGCTGGAAAGAAATAAAACCGTAGGCCATCTGTACACACAAAACGCAAAGAGAAAAACCATGACTGAAAGAGGAGGGCTAAAGAAAAAAAATGAAGCAAAAACCAAAACTTACCGCAGTTGTAGAGAAACATAAAGCTATCCTATCGAATTATAATGTATTTATTATGATCTGATAAAATAAGAATAGAAATTATTTTGAAGGATTTTGATGTTTTAAATATAGGAAAAATTTTAGAAAGGATGTTTAGGTTGAGTTCATTAAATATAATGTGACAGGTAAAAAATTTTGGTGGTCTCGAGAAATCTATCACCAATGAATAGAAACGTCAATTTCTGAATTTCCTGTGATTATTATTAAATTTATTGTAGAGTGTCTCATTGGCAGTATTTTACATTATTATAATTATTACTATTATTATTATTAGCAAAAATATTAATTAATTTAATCTCCATTATTATAATAAAAGTTAAATTTAACTATAAAATTTCCTGTGATTATTATTAAATTTATTGTAGAGTGTTTTTTAAATTTATTATTATTATTAGTATTATTAAATTCCTTATTAATATTAGAAGTCATAATTAATAGTTACATAAATATATAAATATATATAATGAAATTTACATCTCACAAATTAGTCTATGACAAGAATCAGAGTTGGGTTTATTTAAAAGTAAGTATAAAACTAAAAATAATAACAATAATCAATTTGATATTAAGAAGTTGATAATTAATCATAAGTGTACTTAAGGTTTCTCACATCTACATATACAAATCTCTTATTTGCACCATTCACGAACCTTGTTGAGATTCTGAAGGCGATGGGGTTGGTGATCGCACGTTGAGTCCTTGCGTCTCCCAAGCCTTGTGCATTTTGTCACTCAGGTAAGTCATACTGTCGGATATTTGGTCCACTCGTTGATTGACTCAATTTAGTTGATGATTAATGAAATTCAGTTGTTGTTGTGTTTCTTTCTGATTTTCAACCATGAAAACCTGTGCTTTACTGTCAAAATGACTTTATGATTAATAATTTTGATGAAAATAATAATAATAATATTAGTAAGTGATGAATCATTTTAGTAAGACTGAAGAAAACTAACACGAAGCAGCGGAAGCCAAAATGAAAGGAAGCAGCGAAAGCCAAAGTGAGACGGAAGCAGAAGTCAAACTAAGACAAAGGGGAAGTCAAACTAAGACGAAACGCGGAGACAAAAGTAAGACCAAGTGCAAAGACAAAAGTAAGATGAAGCGAAGAAGCAAAAATAAGATGAAGCACGGAGACAAACATAGCACGAAGCGGAGAAGCAAAAATAAGACGAAGCGTGGAGACAAAAATAAGACGAAGCGAAGAAGCAAAAATAAGATGAAGCGCGAAGACAAAAGTAAGACGAAGTGCAAACAAAAAAATATAACGAAGCGCGGAGACAAAAATAAGATGAAGCACAGAGACAAAAGTAAGACAAAACAGAAACTAAGACGAAGGGGAAACTAAGACGAAGTGGAAACTAAGACGAAGTGGTAAGACGAAGTGGAAACTAAGACGAAGCGAAATATTTTCATTATTGAATTTATTAATTTTATTAATTACATTTATTATTATTAAAGAAACAGATAATTATTAATAAAAATATAACAACGAAAAAGTATAGCGTTTTTCAAATTACATAGTCTTTTAAAATTGCATAACCCAATACAACACTCAAGGGTGAAACATATCGAAGTTAGACACCATTTTCTACAAGACTACGTTCAGAGGAAGATCGTAAGTTTACACTTTGTTGAGACGAACTATCAATGGGAAAATATCTTGACTAAGCCATTGAGTGAGGAAAGATTCAGAGAAATCAGACGAAACCTCAACATGGTTATGCTGAGTGATTAACCGTCTGACACGTCATGACCCAAATGGTTTTCTTATTGTAGAAGATAAAAAGTCGATAGAGTTAACGGTAACAGTAACAGTAGTTGCAGCTGTTAACTTCTGTCATAGAAAAGTTTTGGAGGGAAACCGTCTGAAAGCCTTGAGAATACCACCTACTCTAGAACTCTCTTCACATACCCTGACATCGACTTTTGAAGAACTCTCAACAAAAACTTTTAATTACTCTGTTTGGATATCAAACCTTCCCTTGCTCTCAGTGTCAACTTCAGAAAACAACTTCACCTCTTTGAGAAATACATCTGTGCATTCAGTTCTTTGTTAACCCTAGAAAGAAATGGACCAATCGATGACTAGTGGAAGACTTGTTGATTTCGAGTCCTTGAAGGAGAACCAGATGGATATCGAACCAGAGATTGTAGTAGCCGGATGGAAGAATTTCTTTCAGATAAATGAGGTCATCTACACGAATGAGGTATACGATTTCTGGAAGAACGTTAAAACAGTTGAAAAAAAATCTCTAGTGTCAGTTGTAGACAAATTGTCGATCATCGTGACGCTGAAGGGAATCGAGAAGGCTACTGAGTGTCCATGTGTAGGAGTAAAGCTTGCTCAGAAGGCTAAATGGATGACTAGAGCTAGCGTGGAAGAGATTCAGATTAACCGACAACCATATGGAAGTAATAACCCAAAGGAGAAGAAGGCCTCAAGTCTTGTGCCGAAGGCTAGGGTTCTACACTCAATTCTCTTTCATTGCGTTCTACAAAGAGCAGGATCGAGAAATCTGGTGACGACGTTAGATAAGCAATGTTTATTTCATCTACTCAATCACCAGTCAATAAATCTTCCATATCTTATCTTCCATTATATAATAAAGTCGAAGAAAGACTGGACCGGCCTACCATATGGGATGATGCTGACAAGAATCTTCAAAGATTTTGGAGTTCTCCTGGAGAGAGGAAACAGGATGAAGTTGAATATCAGAAGCAGCATTAATGCTGCAACTATTAGTAGAATGGGCTTGAAGAATCTGGAAAGAGGAGAAACGGATTCTGAGACGATAGCAAGGATTGAGGGGGAGCATGCTAAAGAAGGAACTCCCATAAGAAAATCAAAATCTCAAAAGACAGAGACCTAAGTGACGCCGAAGAGAAAGGGGGAAACACTCCTTGCAGAGAAACCCAAGTAGGCAAAAAGGTCGCCTAGAATATGAACCTTAGGTCAACCAGAGGAAAAGAAAGGAAAACAGTTGACTCACGGTGGAGACTCTGAGACGAGAGGA
This sequence comes from Erythroxylum squamatum, assembly GCA_025629845.1. Lineage (NCBI taxonomy): Eukaryota > Viridiplantae > Streptophyta > Magnoliopsida > Malpighiales > Erythroxylaceae > Erythroxylum > Erythroxylum squamatum. The sequence continues at coordinate 24,150,570 of JAOTBA010000002.1, read as the reverse complement.
CCGGAGGCAACCAGGTTTTCAGTCTCAATTTTGAAGGAAGATTCAGGAAAAGTGGCTAAAACAAGTGAGAAGAAGAGCACTCCCACTGTTGTTCAACAGAAGAAAAGGCGAGTTGAACACAGTGCAGCACAGGTTATTCCTTCTCAACCATTGAGAAAATAGGATTTAAAAATGAATATTATTGAAGAAGCTTAACCTGTCAGGAGTACCAGCTCTATAATTATTAGAGAAACCCCGAAAAGGTCAGTCAAGGTAGAATTTCAACAAATCTTGGTACATAGGATTACAATGCATCTGTTGAGTGATGATGAGATAAGTATGTATGGTTTTCTACGGGATGAGGGAATCAAACCATACCCCATGCAGATGACAAGGCAGAAGTACACTATCTTACTAATCATAAAGAAAACTGTGATCAAGATTATGCTTGACATTCAACCAAGACCTTACATTGTTCGCAATGTGGACAAAGGGAAGAAGAAAATGTACCTTGAAAGGATGACGGGTGATTTGACGGAAGATCAGATTGCAGATGAAGTGAGAAACATAGATGAGGCATGCTATGGAGCTCAGCAGAAAGGAACCTATGTTTCCCATTACATTTCAAAGGCATCAGGAAGTAATCATGGTCGTCGAACCACTGAGGTAGTTGGAAGAATCATAGAGGGGTAGTACAGATCCATTAGGATTGGAGATATCAGTTACAATATGGAGACTCTTGTGCACCTCATCATGCACATTAGACCCTTGAGTTCTGTGTCTTCATTTGGAGAGGTACTGCATCTATTTGGAAGATAAGTCCCAAGACTACCGAGCCCGATGACCTTGATCTCCCAGACCCAAACTTATCTTTCAAACCTCCTGCCTTTACAATCACTGGATCAGATGTCATATCTTCAGATGCATATACTACTACTGTTGGTTTTGAAGTAGTACAACAGAAGCATAATGATCCCTTAGTCGAAGACATTGAAGATAAGGTTGATGATCTGCGTGCTTCAGTGAGTGACTTGTATAAGAAAGTGAAGCATATACGACAAGACCTCAAGTAACTCCGCACTGAAATGAAGGAAATGTTTTCTGAAGTTATGAAACATCTTCGGTCATGATCTTTTTAATCAATAACCAATAGGGGGAGAAAGGAGAAAATAAGAAAGATAGGGGGAGAAAGGAAAGAAAGGTAAGACATAAGAAGAGAAGAGAAGAACAGAAGAAGAAGAAGAGAAATGTACAGAAGAAAAAGATCACAATTGTTTACAATTTTTTCAATTATACATCGTCTTATTAATAATACTATCTTTCTAAATACGATTAGTCATTATCAAAAAGGGAGAGATTAATTTTGATGAAAATTAAATAATAATAATATTAGAAACTGATGAATCAGTTTGGTAAGGCTGAAGGAAATTAAGACGAAGCAGCAAAAGCCAAAGTGAGACGGAAGCAGAAGTCAAGTTAAGACGAAGCGGAAGTCAAACAAAGACGAAGAGGAAAGACAAAAGTAAGACGATGCGGAGAAGCAAAAATAAGACGAAGCGTGTAGATAAAAGTAAGACGAAGCGCAAAGAGAAAAATAAGACAAAGCAGAGAAGCAAAAATAAGACGAAGTGTAAAGATAAAAATAAGACAAAGAGCGAAGACAAAAATAAGACGAAGGGCAAAGACAAAAATAAGACGAAGAGCGGAGACAAAAATAAGATGAAGCAGAGAAGCAAAAACAAGACGAAGCATAAGACAAAGAGCAGAGACAAAAGCAAGACGAAGCGACGGTAAGACGAAGGGGAAACTAAGACGAAGTGCGGACTAAGACAAAGCGGAAGTTGTGACAAAATTAAGACGAAGACCCGATACCACGTCGGATGGATAATCAATATAATAAATTCTAACTAACTTAAAAAGTAATAAAATAATCAGATTAATCAAAATTTATTATTAATCACTAATTAGGCACAACATTTTTGTCATTTTTAAAGTCCTAAGCGTTCTTCTCCAAGGAAAAATCGCGCAACACACAGTCTTCTTATCTTTTAGTTTTGACTAATTTTTTGAGTTGCAGTTGTAGCTGTAGTTTTCGTTCTAGTTCAGGCGAGAAAAGATTATCATACACGAAAATAAGAAGCCCAAAAAAGATTATCATACACGAAAATAAGAGGTAAAATGGATTGTTTTTTAAGATTTTATATGGGGTGAGGGTTAGGTTACAGTAGTTAATTAAAACAGTAAGATAAGACAAAACAGAGAAACAAAAATAAGACAAAGCGCGGAGACAAAAGTAAGACAAAGCGGAGAACCAAAAATAAGACGAAGTGCGGAGACAAAAGTAAGATGAAGCGGAAAAGAAAAAATAAGACGAATCACGGAGACAAAAGTAAGACGAAGTGGAGAAACAAAAATAAGACGAAGCGCGGAGACAAAAATAAGACGAAGCGTGGAGAAAAAAGTAAGACGAAAGGAAAACTAAGACGAAGTGGAAACTAAGACGAAATGAAACTAAGACGACTATCTTTTAAGTGATACAAATTTCCTAACTAAGTTTTACAGTAGTATTATTCCTCTTCCATTCCAATCTCATAGGCTTATTTCATGCATGTTATATGTCATTAAAAGTCCTCTTCTGTAACTAAACCTTTAAGTTGGCTCTTTCTCTCCATGTCATAGAACATGCAGTTACATTTCTATCTCTGTTTTCACTGTCATATTATTAGTCTCTCGCGACCGCAAGACTGTGCAATTTTAAAAAAGGCCAAACTTTATCATCGTAATATTCCATACTTAAGGCGAAGCAATTGAGATGGTGAGAAGAAATATCGACTGATCGAAAATCGCACCTCTCTAACCAATCTTTAAGTCTGGCAATCATTTACTCCAAGAAGGATTAGCCAATTCGTAAAAGGGCAAACTTTTTCGTTGTAATATTTTTATTAATAATTATCATGTTTCTTTAATAATAATAAATGTAACTAATAAATCATAATAAAATAAACACTAATAAGGAATTCAACAATACAAATTGCTTTTTAATGCAAAGTCTCCATGGTGCATTTAAGTCTGACAAATCTGTAAAAAAAATTATCAAAACTGTGCACAGCCGAAAAGAAAAGTCGGCCAAATAAATGATTCCATATTTGAGGCGAAGCGATTGAGACGGTGAGAAGAAATATCGAACGATCAAAAATCGTACCTCTCTAACCAATCTTTAAGTCTAACAATCGTTTACTCCAAGAAGGATTAGCCATTTCGTTTACTCCAAGAAGGATTACCCAATTCCCAAATGAAATTTAATGCGACTTGGAAGTGACACCAAGGATAGCCAGCTAAACTAACATTCATCTCTCTTCTTAAGCCAGTTGACCCATCTCTGTACATAACAAAAGCTTTATGAAAGTATTTATTGTTTAGATACACTTAACTTCAACAGGCCGGAGTCCATCCTCTAAGGAAAAAAACATATCTTTGCCTGCTAAACTAACTTCGTCTCTCTTCTTAACCCAGTTGACCAATCTCTGTACATAATAAAAGCTCGATGAAAGTAAAGCAAAAATTAAACCGGATAAATATCAATCGTTATTGTAAGAAAGAACTAAAAAGGAAAACTTACCACAACTGGAAAGAAACAAAAACGAAAACTCACCGTAGGCATCTGTACACAACAAAACCTGGATGAAAGTCGAAGGATAAAACGCAAAGACAAAAACCATGACTGAAAGAGGAGGACTAAAGAAAAAATGAAGAAAAAATGAAGAAAAAATGAGAACTTACCGCAGTTGCAGAGAAACAAAAAGGAAAACTAAACTTACCACAGTTGCAGTTGGTTGAATAAAACCGTGGTCCATCTGTACACACAATAAAACCAACGCAAAGACAAAAAGGAAATATAAAACCATGACTGAAATAAAACTGCCGTAGAAAAAACTAAAAGAGAAGCAAAGTTATTGTTTAGATACATTTAACTTCAAAAAATATGAGAAGCAACAGGGCTGAGTCCATCCTCCAAGGAAACTCGAAATGTTGAATAAAACCGTAGACCATCTGTACACACAATAACACCTGGATGACTGAAAGAGGAAGGCTAAAAAAAAGAAGGAAAAATGAAAAATTACCACAGTTGTGTACACACAACAAAACCTAGATGAAAGTCGAAGGAAAAAACGCAAAGACAAAAAGAAAAGTTATTGTTTAGATACACTTAACTTCAGAAAAGATAACAAGAAACAGGGCCGAGTCCATCCTCCAAGGAAATATGTACACATAATAAAAAAATGAGGATAACTGAAAGAGGAAGGCTAAAAAAATGAAGGAAAAAGGAAAACTTACCACAGTTGTGTACACATAACAAAACCTGGACGAAAGTCGAAGGAAAAAACGCAAAGACAAAAAGCAAAGTTATTATTTAGATACATTTAACTTCAGAAAAGATGAGAAGCAACAGGGCCGAGTCCATCCTCTAAGGAAACTCCAAATGTTTAATAAAACCATAGGGCATCTGTACATATAATAAAACAAAAGGCAAAGTTATTGTTTAGATACACTTAACTTCAGAAAAGATGGGAAGCAACAGGGCCGAGTCCATCCTCCAAGGAAACTCCAAATGTTTAATAAAACCGTAGGCCATCTGTACACACAATAAAACAAAAAGCAAAGTTATTGTTTAGATACACTTAACTTCAGAAAAGATGAGAAGCAACAGGGCCGAGTCCATCCTCCAAGGAAACTCCAAATGTTGAATAAAACCGTAGGCCATCTGTACACACAATAAAACCTGAATGACTGAAAGAGGAAGGCCAAAAAGAAAAAATGAAGGAAAAACGAAAACTTACCACAGTTGTGTACACACAATAAAACCAACGCAAAGACAAAAAGGAAATATAAGAAAAATCTAAAAGAGAAGCAGAGGAGATTAGAGGAAGGCCAGGGCGGAGAGCTAAAGAAAGAGAGAGAAAACTTTGCGCAACTTTGAGTAAATGAGGAAATGAATGGATGAATGGAAGAGGGAGAGTGGAATTTAATTCAGAGGCAAATTGCGAGGCATGATACCGACCGTTAGATTAAATGAACGAATGGGATGGATTGAGTGGTTGTCAATCCCAACTCGTCCTTAGTATATATACTTAATAAATAAGACTTGGTCTTCAAGCATTTTTGTTATTTGAAAATTTGATTTGTGTTCTCTTAAATACTTAAGTTCTACTTCTTTATGAAGGTTGAGAATTAGTAGCATAAGCAAAATTAGTACCTTATTAACCAAAATGTGTTAACTTTATTTCCTAAATTTTGGGCTTATAATTCCTTGAATTTTTTTTATGTTATTCTAATTCCTCATTTTTGCTCTCCTCATTCCATGCTTTCTATTAATCTTTTAATCTTTTTTCTCTTTTGTGCTTTATCTTTTAGATCTCCCTCTCCCTCTTCCTTCCCCTTTTTCTCTTCCTCTTTCACCCATATTAGCTTTGATTCTAAACCTCGTAGCCTTTGACTCTTTAGTAGTTTCCTTGTTGATTTTATTAATATTTAGCTCTTCATTCTTCCTTAATTCCTTTTTTGTCTACTTCTTTTTCCATATAAAGAACATAAATAAATAATAAACACATAAATTACATAATTACAAGTTAAATGAAATCATTAAGTGATACCAAATAAATAAATACATATTTATAGTCACGTATGGTTTAGTTATTGATAGTCTATCTCTTTTAAAGACAATTCCTTTTGTTAAATCACCATTGTTTACAATGTTTCTATTTCGTTTGGACTCTTTTTTTACTCACATTGGTTGTACTCCTTATTGGTTCATCTTTACTTCACCTTTTATTCCTTTTAGACCCCTTTTGTCTTTCTTATTATTAATGGGTGAATTGGCTTATATTCTATTGTAGACCACAATTTTGGACCATTCTATGGTTAGATACAATCTTGATAGTAACTAAAATATTTTCTTTCTTGTACCATTTATTGATAAATGTTTGGACTAAACCTTCTATAATATATGCAGTTGCTCGCATGTTTACAAGATATCCCATTTATGTCCTACTATATATATAGCCACATTTCCTTTTCTCTAAATGAACTACAAACCTATCATCAAAGTACGAAACATCAAACCTTACACTTTTATTAGAATTTTGGGCACATAAACTTTATTTAAATTTGGATGCTTCCAACTTCTCCCTGATTCAGAATAAAATATCGTCATTATTATCCAACATCGTTTCTCTTTCTTGACCATTCCTAGTCATCAACACCATATTACATACTCAAGCCCATTGATGATAGATTTTGTCCCAACTTTATATACATACCCATTAGATATCTCTGTTTTGTTGTTATGCATAATCTTGTATTTACGTATTGTGCCTATGAAGATTTTAACAAATATGTATGGATCCTTATCTGTAAGGTTTTGATATACATCAACAAATAAGACCTTTATTTCTTCCATATATATTTTGTAATCATTCTCATTTATTTAATTTATTGCCTTCCAAAATTATGTTTTACAAATAAGCCCTTATAACTTTAATTTACATATTATACACTTCTTACGCTTTGCATATGGAGCCATCACCCCCAAAGCCTCCACTAAACTAAAATCCTAGTTCTTGATGAAATTTCACCCATTCTCATCAATCATACCCAGATCCTTCACAAATATACTCAAAAACCAGTTCTAAGAATCATAACTCCAACGTTACCCATACAATTGGGTGTATTTCATTATTTCAATCTCCAACTACTATTAACAATAAAACATCACTTGAGAGTGCATTTAAAAAGCATGAATCCAATATAATTATCTTATTGCAACCTTACAAAAAATTAAGTCCCAATCCCTTAAAGCCTATATAATGTTTTTTAAAGATAGGCTTACCTTGTGAACCTTATAAACTGGTATGAATCTTGATTCTTCCTCCTTTGTTTGTCTTAACCAACTTCTGCCTATATGACCACAACATTACATCATGGTTTTTCATGTAACTCAAGATTTTTAATGCTTTCTCCCTTTCCCTATAGCACTTAACTTTTCTAATAGTGATGACAACCTTTCAACTACATCAGAAATAATCTCCTTTACATTATAATATATGTTTCTTCTAAACCTTTCAAATAATCTTTTGTAATATAAACTACAACAATGTTGAATTGCTTAGGTTCTCAAATTCATTCCTAAAATCCTTTTATGATCCATAATTTGGTTATAGATATTCCCTTTTTCCTTTATAATTTTTATATAGCTAATAAAACCATCAAGATCAATATATATTATGGTGGATACCTCCTTATTTTGGTTATCGTACTCAAAATGAGGTTCACTAACTTCTGTATCCACTATACCTATACCAACAACCTATTTAGGATCACTATATACTGGTCTTTTATACTTCCCACCATCATCAACCATATTATCAACATCATGAACAAGCCTAACTTTTTTAGCATATTTCTTTGAACTCTCCCTTGCTTGCAAATATTCTTCATCATTAAAGCACAATTTACTAAGATCTAGCTGATTTTTAGTGTAACTAATGTCTATAAGAATATATTCATGATCATGAACCATATTGTCTCCTAATTTTTATGTTGGGTTTGACCTAACTCTCTCATTCTTTATGCTACCATCCATTTCATACTTATGATCAAAGTATATCATCATTGCATTAATTCTTAAAATTTTCATTTTATTTGATATTTTCCAATAAGTCATGGTTATGTGTCATCCTAAGAGCCTTCAAGCTATCAAAACTAAGTTTAGGGGAATTATAACTAACCTTTATTACATTTAGGTAGTTGTGCTTTTCAACAAATCTAAAAAACTTTTAACATTAACAGGAACTCAATTCCAAACCAGCTTCCACATCTACATTGTCTCCAATGTATTTGAACTTTAGTGTTGAAGCTTAATAACCACTATATAAAGCTTTATGTCTATGATCATCTTTACCGCATAACATGCAAAATATTAGGCCTTAATCATTTGAATGATAAGAAGTTTAGGATTGGCCATCTGAACATAACAGAATTGCGATTTCTTAGGAATCTCAACATCATTAAAAATAAATGCTTGATCATTCTAATTTAAAAATGCATAATGGGACACATGATGTACCAAAAATTTCTAATATATCTTAGTTTTCAAAGCATTAATAGATGAAATTCTAAGAGGAATGTGAATAACATTAATGAAAACTTAATTGAATACATATGAATAACATTAATGAAAATTGAATCGAATACACTTAAATAATGTATGATGGATTCTATATATGGTACTAAAATAATTAAACCACTAACCATCGTCTTAAGTTCAAAACTTACAATAATGGAAGTGTGGGAAAATTCATTAGTTAATGAAGAGTTTATAAAAAGTAACAAAAATGTTAAATATTATACCTTATGTGTAATAAGTTTTGATTCCTCTTTGCATGCACTAAATAGCTATGCAATTGAAGAACTCTAACTATTAATTTTGTTGTTTTAATTTGAATTGGGAACTTTATCTTCCTGAGGAATGAAAACTAAAAGTAAAAAGTTAAAGAAAATGGGCATTATAGTCATTTCATTTCCTTAAATTGAGTGGAGGTGCCTAGTCATTTTAAAATGTCAAAAAATGTTAAGTTTCTTACACATGTTTTCTTCACGAGGAGTTTGTGCTACTTTCAACATATTTTTAGATAATTTGTGTATTTTTATAATAAAATTTAAGTTGGTTATTATTAATAAAACATGCTGGTCATCATATTTTAACAAGTATCCATCGATATAATTATAACATCTATTTTTGTATGTTTTTTTTTACTTCTATTGATTTTGATTATCATTTATTTTATTTTATTTTATTTTATTTTAAAGGATTATTAAAAATCAATAAAGTCATCGCTTTGACCGTTATTGAACATTTAATTATTTCAAAATTTTATCAATCTTTTTACATGTGCATTTTTTATTTCTATTTTTCACTATTTTAATAAAAATTTACCATAAAAGCATAACAATAAATTTAGGTGACTAGTAAAATTTAAATGTTTAATAGGAGGGAACTTTTAAAGTTAAATTAATACCTAAAAGACAAATCCCAATCCCCATAAATAATTGGTCATCACTCCAAGTATTCTATTTGTTTAAAATAATAAATTCAAGTCCAATTAGTCATAACAAGCACCAACTTTTTAAGTCATCAATAATATCAAGTTTGGGAGTTGCATCAAATAATTTAAGCAAACCCAATCCTATAAGTCCTTAAGAGTGATGTTACTTTCCAAAATCTAAAATGAAAGAGTTATGAACATGCGACCTTTTAGATGTGAATGTTGCTAAAGTTGATGAGGAGAAATGTGAGCACTCTTGTCTAAGGTAAGAAAGCTCTACCACAATAAGAAGTGCAACACGTGTGAAACTTTTCATGACCTTTTCTTGAGATTTTAAGTCACATATATTCCCATTTAAGGTATCAATATATACAATAAAAATGCAATTGTTTTGGAAATTTTAAATCAAATTTTAAGTTTTGAAATTTTGTTTGACGAAAATTTATTAATATGCTTATATATATTTTTTCATTTTTGATAGAGCTATTAAACATTATTATTTTGAGTCTTAATTATCTTCTGTTGTGTGTAATTTAGTTTAATATAAAGTATTTACTTTTGAAATATGGAAAACTTAGAGCTTAAACGAATAAAAAAGCCATAAATTGAGATGTAGCTAGAGAAATATATGTGAACTAATAACAATATTCTTAATGACTAGGCGTGGGCATATTCAATAGCACTTACAACTTCTAATTCATAATGTAATAATTTTGTAATTTTTAGGATTTTTAGATCCCAATTTGACCAGATTTGGAGAGTAATCTGTGGGTTATGATTTTTAGGTCATAATTCAAATAAGGAGATAAAATTAACAAAAATGTGGGATAATTCAAACATATATTTGTCTTTGGGGTAAGAGGTGAGGGATAAAACCTCTCTTTTATTTTTTCAACTTCACCATTAGTTTTATGTTCTTTTTTTATTCAATGGATGCTAGAGACAAACTATGGCTTTTAATCGATAAGTTTATATATATTGGTTGAAGGGAGTTGAAGTCTTTAGGATTGAAGCCCTTGGAACTTTATACATTGTGAGATATTTAAGTCTTAATGCAAATTATTTTGTTTATTCAATTGTTGAATTGTTCTTCTATGCTTATGTATTATGTTTATTTTAGTTGATTTCTAATATGCTTGATTATCTTATTGATTGACATAATTGACTATTATATTAAATATTGAATGTAAACGTCCAGTCCTTTTAATCTTTATAGTGACCAAGGGTTCATAATTTGCTATATCATAAATTATTAGCTCCTAGGAAGAATATATAATTGGATTAAATGCAACTGCAGATGTTATGTTATCTAGTTTCGTAGGTCTTTCTTTTTCTTAAAGTTATTATTTAATTAAATTTTATAACATATTTGAGGTTGTTGAACAGCAAAGTTTAATTAGATTACATGTTTCTAATTAACTAATTATAGGAAAGATTTGTATTAAGTATTGCAATGAATATTTGAATAATAAAATAATTTTCTTTCGTATCAATGATCAATTGTAGTTCCAATGATAAATGTGACCATAGAGTAAGTTTAGTTTCGATAATAATTCACTTTTAATATTTGATGAATTCAATTTGTTAATTTTTATTATCACAAATCCCCCATTTCATAATGGTTTGTTATGTAATGATTAGAAAATTGGACTTCTTTATATGAATATTTTTTTGTTACATAAGTTTGGGATTTAATTTGTGTGCAGCTGATAACATTGTCAAATTTAGTGCAAATTTTGGAAAGTTCCTAATTTGTATGTTTGTTATGCAATCTTCAAATTAACCTAATCTACATTTTAATTCAGAGATCAAAAAGACTACAAAAAGACTAAGGAAAGAAACAAAAAATTGGAAGCAGTGCAATACTCCAATTTGTGAAAAAACCAAAGTCATGGCTGCCAATCAAACTCTACAATAGCTTGTGATTCTATCACTATTTTTGAGTTAAAATATGAACTAATCCATAATTTGCATACTTTTTATGGATTTGGATATGAGGATACTCATAAGCCCTTAAAGGAGTTTTAGGTTGTATTTGTGATATTAAAACAAATGGAATATCTAGAAACCAAATAAAATGAGAACCTTCCCATTTTTCTAAATGATGATACATATGATTGGCTCCACTATTTACCCACATGAAGTGAAACAAGAGAAAATGACCTTTTTTTAAAGAGAATTTTATCCTAGTCACAAGATTCACCAACATTAAAAAGGAAATTTGTGGAATTAGGCAAAAAATAAAAAATCTTTGTACAAGTGTTGGAAGCACTTTAACAAGCTCCCACACCTCTAAATTAGTGACCAACTCCTTATTCAATATTTCTATGATGGTCTTCTATCAACTGATGAAATATAGCCAATGCCACTAGTGTTAGGGCATAAGTTGATAAAACATCTGAAGTAGCTTAAGACTTAATTTCTAATATGGTGTTTAACTCCTAATAAATCAAAATTAGACTAGACCATTCATCTCAACGTGTACTTTTTTTCCTTTACGAAAAAATTAGATGAACTAACTTTTTTTCCTTTCAATTAGATATCAAAAAATGGACGCAACAAAAGTTTGTGGAATATGTTTAGCTGTAGGAAACCTAACTGATATGTTCCTAACTCTTCAAGAAGGTTCGGTGGAATAATTTAATGCCATAAGTGGATTTCTGGGGCAATCACATCAAAATTACAATCTTTTTTCTATCACTTACAATCCAAGTTAGAGGAACTATTCAAACCTTGCATATACTATTTCACTAGTAAATTAGCTTGTGAACAATTTTTAGTAGTACATTCAACTTCCTCTTCCAAGGTAGTCGTAACAAGCTCAAAATTATAATTCAAGTATGTATCTGGAAGATATTATTAAAACTTTGGCTACAGACATTGTTAAATTTTAGTAAGAGAATAAAACTAGTATTTAAAGTTTGGAAAGTCAGATGAGTCAAATGGTTAATGTAATTAGTCATTTGGAAGTGTAGAATTTTGGTAAATTGCCATCCTAGTTATTCGAAAGAGGATTATTATGCAATAGTGTTGAGAAGTGAAAAGGAGTTGGAACTACCAAGCAAGACACAATCTACGGTGTTACAAAAGAAAAGTAAAGGACAAATAAATGCCCAGAGAAAAGGTATTAGCAGGTACAAATCCTCCTCCAATTAAAAAAGAAACTATTCCTCCTTTCCCCGAAGCCTTAGTGGATAACCAAAAATATGAGGAGAATTCTAATTTATATCAAACTTTTTAGAAGTGCAAAGTAAATATTCCACTGTTTGATGCTATTAAAAAAGTTATTTGCTATGCTAAATTTTTGAATAAGTTTTACATAATAAAAGGGAAGAAACAAGTTAAAAGATGTGAGAAGATTAAGGTATGTGAGAATGTTTCAGTAATTATTCAAAAAGTCTTCTAGAAGAATGTAAAGATCTATGTATATTTTATATCCCTTACACTATTAAGGGTACAATAATAGAAAAGACCATGTTATATTTAGGAGCTTTAATTAATGTGATGCCTTGTTTTATTTAGTTGACCCTTAATTAAAGACCTTTAGAAAAGATAAGAGTGGTAATTCAATTGATTGATAAATCAAAAGCCCAGGTGACTTACATGTTTTTTTTATATAGAGAATGGTAATTATTTTGTTCTAATTTTATTGGGTAGACCATTTTTAAAATTGACAAAGAAAAAATTGATATTTATAGTGGTAAATTAACAATGCAAGTTGATGGGGACTCTATGCAACATAATATATATAATATAGTGAATTATCCTTATAATAACTATCCTATTTATGCAATTGATTTAATTGATACATTAATACAAGATATGTTTAAGCTAGAAGGAAAAGATGAGTTGGAAATAGCCACATATGAACAACTTTTTGAAGAAGATAATGAATTAAATTTCATATCTAACTTGCAGGAACATATGATGTTACTAAACGACTTTAAGGAGCTGAAATTTATAAGTGATGTAATTTATACTAATCGAGAAATACCTTATGAGACTAATCTAGAAATACCTTATGAGAAACTTTCATACACCAATGCTAGGATTAAAGCCACTTTTGGGCCATTTAAAGTGTGTACTCTGGAGATAGAGGGACACCTCTTGTGATTATTTCTAGCAAATTAAATGATGAGTAAGAGGGAAATTGGTCTATATGTTGAAAAGTAAAAAAAAAACAATTGGATGGACAATTGTCGATATGGGAGGAATTAGTTCCTCTACGTCTGAATTACTAGGAGAGGGAGCAAAACCAATTAAGAAACTATAATGGAGGCTAAATTTGCTTATAATACAGGTGGTGAAGGAAGAAATTATGAACTGTCTTTAAGCTACATTTATTTATCCTACTCCAGATAGTGAGTGGATAAGCCCTATACAGGTTCTCTGAAAAAGACTGGCATCCCAATGGTAAGGAATTAAAATAATGAATTGGTACCCACCTAAGTTTAGAACGGGTGGTAGTTTTGTATTAGTTATAGAAAGATAAATGTTGTAACCAAAAAGGATAATTTTCCTTTACCATTTATTGATTAGATGCTAAAAAGGCTAATTGACTAAGCTTACTACTATTTCTAGATAGTTTTTTTAGGTTACTCTTAGATTGCAATCACTCTAGTGGATTAAGAAAAGACAACTTTCATATGTCATAGAACTTTTGTATACCGATGAATGCCATTTAGAGCTTACAATGAACATATAACTTTTCAAATTTGTATGGTAAGTATATTTTCATATTATGTTGAACATATCATAGAAATTTCATAGATGATTTTATCATTCATAGATGATAGTTTCCTACACAATCTAACACTTATGTTGCATAGATGGATAAAAAATAACCTAGTTTTTAAATTTCAAAAGTGTCATTTTTTGGTGGAACAAGGTATTATTTTATGACATGTTGTTTCAAATAAAGGTTTGGAGGTAAATAAAGCTAAAATTGATGTTATTCAATCTCTTCCTCACCCTGTTAATGTTTGAAAAGTTTGTTCTTTTCTTGAACGTGCAAGTTTCAAGTTGTGATTCATTAAGGACTTTTCTGCATCACATTTCCTCTTTATAAGTTGCTGTGAAAAGAAGTGATTTTCAAGTTCAACAACAAGTGTAAAAGTGGATTTAACAACTTAAAATAGTTATTAATATTAGCACCAATTATTTAGCTGCCAAATTTGGGATTTTCATTTAAGATAATGCACAATGCGAGTGATCATACTATAGGAGTTGACTTAAGTAAATAAGTTAGGAAAGCACCACATGCTATAAACTGTCATTAATGACCTTAAATGATGCTTAAAAAAATTATTCAAATACTGAAAAAAAAGCTTCTAGCTGTTGTTTTCTCTTTATAAAAGTTTTGCTTTGGGTACTAAGGTAATAGTTTATTTTGATCATAAAGTCCTTAGGTATTTGATAATAAAGAAAGATACAAAACTGAGACTGATAAGGTGGATGTTTTTGTTAAGTAAATTTGATTTGGAGGTCAAAGATAAGAGTGGAATAGAAAATATAATCGTTGATTATTTTATAGACATGTAGAGAATGAAACCAATTTGCAAGAAGAATTTCTTAATAAATAGTTATTTCCTACGAGCTTAAATCTTCTACTCTTATCTTTGACCTCCACCTTTATATGATGTCTTTACTTTCACTTTTATTTTACTTTAATTACTATTTTATTTGTTTGATTTTGTTTTATTTATCTTAGTAGGCTAGCTAGTTTGTTTTATATTGGACCATTATATGGTTTCATTAATTGAATTTTGGATGGATTGAATTATATGTACGCTGTATGATTTAGTCATTTAAGTATGAGAGTAATAGCATGTTAAATGATTGAATTAGCAAGGAGTATGCACTTGTATAAACTTTGATAACTAAGTGATAGAGCATTGTGTGAAGTTAGCTAACTTAAATTAACCTATGAGCTTTCGAGCTAAAAGATTGATCCATCCATTTCACTCTATATTTCTTTGACGTGTGGTGTTCTTCTCTATGAATATATCCCTAGAACTTACTTTGAATTATTTTAAGACCACATTGTTATATGTATGCATGAAAATGATAAAAGATCATCCTTGTTTATGTAAATATTAACTTAAATCGCCTAGCCAATTTAATATCTCTAGTCAACCCTTTTGAGTCATAACTCCTTTTTCTTTGGATTTCATCTATATTACAAGCACAAACCTTTTCCTTAAAATCTTAACTAACCATAAATGTAAGTGAAGCATGTAAACTAAAGTGACTTGTAAATTTAAGTGTCGGGGAATATAGGAATTAAATGATGTGAGAAGAAATTTTGTCAAATGTGGGACTCGAAGTCTTTGGTGTTGCAGGTGCCTTGTAAATATTATTTTGTTTATTAAAAAATAAAATTATCTTTGAAGTGGCAACAAAAAAAAATTATCCTTAGAGGGGCAATAAAAGCATAAGACATTTATATTTCATCTTTTTAAAAAAAAAAGTTCATGGTGAAATTCTTTTGAGTTAGGTGACTTTCATGGTGTGATCTACATTTTTGTTCCCTAATTTTGTTTCAATGCTTTGTTAATGTTTATGGTTTAAACTCACCTTTACCTTTGGCTTCATTACAACTAATAATGAAAGCCCTTTTCTATTTTCGCTTGTGCATACTCTCAGTGCTGGAGATCTAGCATATAAGCAAGCATATTGGAGCATTTGCATTAAAAGAACTTGAGCAGAACAATCAACCATTAAACATATGAGTGGTATGAGTGATAACCATGAGGAGATTCACCAAAAATTCATGTATGCTCTAGAATAACATTGTCTTATTTTATCTTTCTATGTATCTCCTTGTGAAATTTAGTTATGAAGTATGTTACATTGTTGCTTTAATCTTGATTGGTTTGAATCTTAAGGTATGCATGCTCTTTGATTTCATGATAAGTGGACTAATGGAACCATTTTACTTTTATTGTTTTATTTTAACCATGTTTTACTCGAGAACAAGCAGAAGATACATGTGGGAAAACTTGATAAAGTTGTTAAATATTGTTGTTTTGATTCTTAATTCTCTTTTGTTGTATCAATTTTTGGTTCAATCTAAGTGATTTTCTTATCTTTTGTATTTAGGTATTCTTTAGTAAACTTAGAGCTAAATTGAATCAAAAAGCCATAAATTGATGTGCAACTAGAGAAATAAGAATGAACGAACACCAATGTTCTTAACGACTAGGCATGGACATATTCTAGCTACGTATTCATAGTTAAACAGTTTAGAGTTTTTAAGATTTCTAAATTCTATTTTAACCAGATTTGGAGAGTAATATCTGGGTTAATTAATTTTTAGATCAAATAATTAAAATAAAGACATACAATCAACAAGAAAGTGTGACAATTCAACTACATATTTGGCTTTAGGATAGGAGGAAAATGGCAACCTCTCATTTGTTTTTCTAGCTTCATCGCTAGTTTTATATATGTTCTTCTTTTCTTTAATATTTTTTTTTGGATTCGAGGAAATCTCGTAGGCGGGCCAAGCAGGCACACCTCTCCGAGGACGCAATTGGTGTACCACCCCACAGGCGGGCCAAGCGGGCGCATCTCATCATTGAGGGTCCAACTAGTTCTCCACCTACAGGTAAAACCCCGGCTGCCCCAGGCTCTTACAAGAGGGGCTAGCATGGACTCGAACCTGGGACCTAACCGAAGCCAAGT
>JAOTBA010000002.1:24026164-24036524 GCA_025629845.1 Erythroxylum squamatum | reverse complement strand
GTAATTACTAACGAAGGCACATACATCAACTAACAAACGACTGCACAAGTTAAGGTCACAGCAACTGTAATATAAGTTCCACTCCAAACACAAAAACCCAAATTTCTTCCATTAATCTCCAACATCCAAACCAAACTATTATTAACAACCAATAATTAACATTTACAATTAAAAAAAAACCCAAACAATAACCATAAACAAAACCACCTAAGGTCATGAATGGAGAGGAAAGAAAAGGTTTCAAGAGCAACTTACCACCTTCGGTTAACAGCGTTCACGCAGACGACGCCGGCGACGATGGCGAAGGAGACGGTGGCCACTCAAGCAAACGGCGGCGATGGATGAGCGACGCTGGCGACAGACGACGGAGACACAGGGAGGAGAAGACGCGCGCGGAAATGGGAGAGGGGAAGGATTTTGGGGCTTTTAAACACTTTCCCAAAACGAGATCGTTTTCCTTGTTAGGAAACGACGTCGTTTTCGTTATTTTTTGACGTTTCCCCTTCCAAAAATGGCGTAATTTCTAACGACGATTCCAATTTTTAAATACCGACTACACCGTCGGTATTTTCAGACGGAATTTTTCTGTCTGCAAATTTCCGTCGGTCTTCCCCCATTCTCTTGTAGTAGAGAAGGAACTACATGAATAAGAGTGTGATAGAATCGTACTATACAAAGTCACTTAACCTAAGGAAGGTAAAGGGTTGATGTCAGAAGAAGCGAAAAATAACTATATAAGTATAAAAATTTGTTTAATATTTAAGATCATTTACTAATGTAATAGCAAGTACCAATATTTGGATTGAATATTGGTTTTGTTTTTTTAATTTTAGAATAAGATGCAAGAGTTGTTAAAGAAATCAATATATGAGGAAAATGAGGTCAATGTAGAAGACATTTGTAATACCGTGCTTGGTACACGTTTTGGTTATGTAAAAGGCTTGGCTTTGGCCCTAAGTCAAATGTTTCAACCTCTTTACAGAAAACAGTCATTTAATAACTTCAAGAGGAAAACAGACGCTTAAGGTTGAATTATAACATACTCGAGCAAAATTGGTCAAACATGATAAGTTAATCAGAAAAATACTTGGCCCATATTATGATAAGAATGAAGATGAAAGTGAATGTTATTAATTACATCTCTTATACTTTTTCCTTTCAATTTATGTTTATGTTACAATTCAAATTTAATATTTTTTTCTCGGATTACAGAATTGATGAAGATGTAACTGCTGAGTGATTATATTGTGAATGGTAAAATCATATGATGTTTGCTTTAATTAAAAAATATTGTTTCAATAATCACAATATTTTAAGTCTATTTTAACTAAGCTTTTTGGATTATTATAGGTTCATCGACATGGACAAACCTAGCTTATCGTTGCAATTATGTTATAATTTTTTTTATAATCTCAGCATTTATAATTTATAAACTGGTCTTTGTATTTATTATTTTATCTACAAAAATTATTGAAGTTTTAATTAAAATCTTGTATAGAAAGAATTTCGTTTTGTTAGTATAATTTAATGATATTATACTTGTAATATGCAATGCTTCAAATTATCAATTATTTTTGTACAATTTTTTGTATAATAAATTAAAAATAATATATATATATATATATACACATTATATACAATAATATGGATTAAAAATGTATTATAAAACATAGCTAAAAATATTTGTCTACCTTTTTACAAATGTAGCTAAAAATATTTAGTTATATTTTTGGAAGCGTAGCTATGAAAAAAAGCATAGCCAAACTTATTAGCGACGATTCCTCAAAACATCGCCAACAATTTTTAGCTACAAAAATAAAGTTTAGCAAAAAACTATTAGCGACGATTACCAAAAACATTGCCTATAGTTTTCAGCTACGAGAATTTGGGAATGTTTTGAGCGACAAAGCAAAATCGTAGCTAAAAATTATAGGCTACGTTTTTTTTTATACCTTTAACTATGATTTATTTTTGTATCCAAAGGCCAACTTTATTGTAGTGACAAAAGAGATTATTCATAATATAACAACACAACCTAATTTAAATTCAACACATGAATTATTTATTGTGGAGGTTTATTATTGGAATTCATTCATTATGAAATCACTTTATTAATAAAGTATCTAATAACTCATTAGTGAAATCAAGTGAAAATAATTAAGCAATTATCCAATAACTCATCAATGAAATCAATTCAAAATTTCAAAACACAATAGATACCGAAAGAATTCTTCAAGATGTATATACATACCATTATAAGAAAGTCTTAAACAGATAAAACATTTCATGGTATCGGATGTGCATCATTGAAACTTATTATTTACTTGAATGAGTTTCTAATTTCTACAAGTTAAAAGGATAAATTTTGCCGGAATCCTGTATTACTTTGTTTTCACATATTGATCATAATCTTATCCTTTCGAAGGTTTTAAATGATCATTTTATATTAAGTTTAAATCTTTAACTGTTCTTTAATAGTGAATATTAAATGTTGTGTCCTAAACCATTAGGAGTGCCCAACAGTTATCAACAACTTCGCCAAAGTGTCATCTGAGTCCAATAGTTATTAACAATAGCATTATGTGTAATAGTCTCCTTGAGGCTTCTTCTGAAAATTCATTCATACCTCAAGACATATAATCGAAGTCTTTATTATATGCCAAAGGGACTATTATTCTTTATAACGACATGGCTTGCTTATTCTTGGGGTGGTGTATGAAAGGAAAGAGACTCCATCTGGGTGTGATGATAGTGATACCAAAAGTTAAAGAGGTTGCACTAAATTTTTTTTTTAAGCTTTCGGTTTTCGATTACGTCTTTTATCCTGAATAGAACAGAAATGCATTAACATCTCTGTATGCCAAATACAGAACAATGGTAAAATACATCATTGAACTGAGTGCCACCAGCCATCTCCAAGCTCCTATCATTTTTGGCCTTTGACGTCTTAGGTGGCTCGAGAGTCGAGACAAACCAAACTTAGTACCGCTGAATTTGGCTAAGATCCTGTTTTATTTGTAAATATCTTCAAGCCTGACAGGCCAACTCTTAGCTTTCTATCGGAACTGCTAAACCAGAATCAAGAATATCTAGGAACCAGGTGACTGATGATGAGGTTAAGGCAACTTTGAAACCCATCCTGCCAAAAAAAGAAAACAAGAAAAACTCCAAATCTGGATTGAACCATGATACTCAGCCCGTTGAATAGTTTATTATATAAAAATTTAGCTGGAACCTCCTAACCTATGCAGGGCCGGTAAATTCTCCAGGTATGAAGCTCACCACTACCTGTATAACGTAATCGATTTATTCAAATGGTTTTGAATATGTTGAATACCCGATTTGGTACAATATGCATTTACAACTGGATTGAGATGTAAGTTCTTGAAAATTTCAGACAGACAGTTAAATTCAAACATAAAAGGCCCCTTAACAAATTCAGTTGTTGCCTTATCTGCTGGCTGCTTACTAGAATTACTGTACCTCGACCACATTCTAACTGCCTCAGTACCTCACTATAATGATAACATAGGCTGATAGGCATTATCATTCGTAAGTCAACTTCCCTGCCTTTATCCATAGAAATCAACATGCCTGAGATTGCTACAAGAAACTGACGAGTAAATTTCAATCAACTTTTCGTCAGCATTTCATGCTTTACATCTTGGTTTTTGACACCGTCTGGTTCATCTTCTTTTGACAAACAGAAACTTTAACGAGCAAGAAACACGACAGAATGTCTAGAGACGAAAATGCTTTAGGCACACTTCTCACTGGGAAATGAAACATTAATGTTATTCCCTTTATAAAATGATGCTAGTTCCAAGTACATAAAATCTCCTCCGTCACCCGTCCAGTAACTTGATTCAGCAAAACTTCCCCACACTACCAAGTTAACAATCCACATTTCTACATTTTTATCATTCCTCATTGTAAAAAATAAAATTAAAAAAATTGCATTTTCCTACACAAGCGCCATCAGTGCTTTAGTAGTTTCCCATTCAGATCTTCTCCCTCTTAGAAGTTCTCTTTTCCACTATTTTTGAATACCTACTAAGAATTTACAGGACTTAGTTCCCACACAATTCAGTTCTTTCTTGCCCTTGTTAATGTTTCTTGGGCAGAGAGAGACTTTTGTTACTTTGCGAATGCACATGAGCACATCACAGCCTCTTCTGTCATTTGCACCATCATCGTCATTTTTATATTTTCATCCCACCTAGACTTGTAGGTTTGTTGCTGATTGTAGATCATGGTAACTAGCTTTCATCTTGGATGCTCTTGAAGATCTTATTGAGGAAGATGACTTTGGAGAGGATTCTGCTATCTTCTTTTTTCTTTTTGTCTTTTTGGGAACATTTGGACGATCTGAAGGTGGAACATCAACTAACACATCTGATGCAGGTACTCGGCGTCCAGATATATGATCATAATCTGTTCCTGCTCATCAAAACAAAAGGGAATCAGCCATATCAATCTCGATTCATTTACACATCAACATATTGCAAAACAAGTAGGTCCTAAGGTCAAACAAAAGGAAAATGCACATCTAATTAATTTGATTCATATAGTTAAATAATAAGTCAATAACGTAAGAGGCAAAAGATGCACAAAAACTTTACAGAGCAAACTTGTGCAAGAAATTTAGTGATGATTATTATCTTCCCCCATACATATGGAGAACTCAAAGAGCTGATTGCCAGAACACAAAAAGAAAGGTCATGCACAAAACCATTCTATGAAAGACCTCTTTCACTGGATGTAGATTGCTAGAACATAACCATGTAATGCGTACCAGCAAGTAATGCTTATTGATTTCATTTAAAGACCTTATCTGTACGAAGAACAGTTTTGTGCGTCTTAATAATAGGAAGTGACAAATCAATTGGTAGGATATGAACGCCAACTACTATATGTGATAGAATGGAAGAAAACGCAAGTAATTGAATTTATTCTATATATGTTCCACCAGAAACTGGTGTTTAGTTCCGGTATACCTTCATAGATTCCCCTTGTTATAGAAGTATTGTCACGTGACACAAGAGCCAAACTTTTCTTGTTGGAGGGAAAGAATCTAAAGGAACTTCCATCACTCCGTACAGAACTAGTTTGATCAATTTACTACATTCAACAATCTTACATGTGAAAGGCCCTATTTGCATTTGTCTGATTACCCGATCGTCCTCAGGGAACATGACAATGCAACCCCTATACATTGCTGAATTATTATCAAGTTGGAGCATATCTCACCCACATATATTTCATATGGTTACTAACACTTGAGGACCAAATGATCAAGACTATGTGCAGCAGAAATCGATGAGAAACAAACAATGAAGGCGGGGATGATACAAACACCAAACCTTCGGAGGACCATGAGGAGAAGGCTACAGAATTCATATCTCCTGTATTACCGAGTGCAGCAGTTGTTGAGAAATCAGGAGGTGACTTAAATCCACCCATCTGCAATATGCCAACCGATGAAGCTATTCACTAAACATAACACAACATTGACAAAGCACTAAATTTTCATTTAGGGACATGAACTACGTACCCAACTGGGTTGACTACCAGAAGCACCATCCCAGCCTATGTGTGCGACATGCTTAACATCTGTCGGATACCCAATTTCCATCTCCCTCTCCTTCACCACTGCACCCCAAAAGAGAAAAAAAAAATTAAAAAAACAACAAAACTATCAAAATAAACAGCCATCCAACACATAATGGTTGGATATATGTTATTAAGTAAAGGAAGAAGCTTTACCGAAGATTTGGGAGATGTACTTGAACCCTTTATAGATGCCTTTGATCTTAGTACCCATGAATGGAACTAGAACCGAGTGGTGTATATCCTTAAATGAATGCTGCAAAGTGTGAAGGAAATACCATATATACAAATCTTGATATATGGTTCTTTAACCTGCAAGACAGCAAGGTGAAATTTAAATAATTGATTATGCAATCAACAACTAAGAATTCGAGTTAAAGATACAAAAGGAGGCAAAAAAACATTCAGCAGCTTACAGAGAAGATCAAAAATGCATGTGATTCAGAAAATTTTTTCCCGTGAAAGAAGACAGGTATCTGTCCTTGAATTACAAGGAAACAGAATAGAAGAAATATAAAAAGACAAATGGAAACCTAGTGACAGGAACGGTTAGTATGGTAGAGAGATGAGAGATTCATCAGAGACATCTCTTCTCTTCATTCAAGCAAAGCAGCAACGCATTATCCACCATTAATGTACAACTGTTTCGGAGAAGCCAAGAAGCCTGTCTGGCAATAACAGTTGGTTAGTTCCACTAACAAACTTGGTGAGAACCCATTAAACAGAGTAACAATAAAAAGGAATTAAAGACAAAGGGGTTTAGAATGACAACAGGAGGGTTCTAAAGAAAAGAGAAGAAATGCACAATCATGACAATGAGACAAAAAACAGAAGAGAGAGAAGAGATGTAGAACAGAGACACAGGAACAAGAATACAGAGTCGACTGAAAGGGACGCTAAAATTGGATGGTGCCATTACTGGTTTGGTTAAGTAGAAGCTGGAAATCAAACCGTGAGCGGTTTGTTGTTGTGAAACGAGTAAAGCGCGGACATTTTAACTCCTCTAATGTCTTATTAAATTAAAGGCACGATTTTCCCTATATAAGGTGCTCTCTCTCAAAATCCGGACAAATAGATTCATAACACAGAGAGAGATAGAGAGAAGAAAGAAAGAGACGACAGTTGTGTTGGACTTTGACTTCTGCAAGTGCAGGACTTAACTCTGCCTCGAAAGTTTGAAGCTTTGGACTGGCTTGTGTTTGGCTGTCCAAAAGCTAAGCGGCCATTAATAAAAGCTTTTACGCGTTTCTTATTAATGCACTTCTCCTACTGAAAACGTAATTTCTTTTTTTTTAACAAAAGGCTCTGTCTCGATGATAAACATCTGAATAAGATTGTTCTTTGGAGTTGTGATTCTTCATTCTCTACTGGAGACACTAGGACACCTCGATATCAACAATATCAGCAATCAAAAAATTCTCTTTATGCGAGAACTTGATTTCCAGTCAAATTGGTACATTCAACTCCTACTTTTTAACTAAAATTATTAAGAGAAGATTTATCAAAGACAATTTGAGATTAAGAATAAAATATGGACCACAATCATCCTTCATTCCAGCACTCGACATTACAATGCCATGTTTGTCAAGTAATGTCAATTTAATTTAGTGTAAGCCAGCGGTATGAAATTGATAGGGAAGATCATTTCTTGGAATTCTGGACTATAACCAAATATCGAATAAAACTGCCTTCACCTGTCTGCAACTTTTAATGTGCAATCAATATCCAATAATCCCAATACCAGCTGGTCAAGAAATTGCCGTTCAACCATAAAGCAGAACTTCTTTAACAACTGCCTCAATTTCTCAGCCCATACTGAAACACTGGAAAGGGTAAAATAGATCAGAATATTTAGAGTAGATTTTTTTTTAAAAAAGTCAGATTTTGAATCATTATTTTATTAAGTAATTTATTTAAAATATGTGATTTGTATATAAATTAGTTTTTGAGGATTGTCAGCAATTACTATTTGATCTTTTCGTGCCAACCACATGGATTATCAGATCTACAAATAAATCCCACTTGTATGCAACTGTCTATTTTTCTAATGGATGAATCTGATATGAGACTATGTCTGTTTAAGCAACAACTTGTGTGCTTATCAACATGCAATCTACTACTACTCGGTTACAGGTTTTGATGCTTTCGATAACATGTAGAGAATTGTAAGATTGTTGGAGCCACGTTTTCTTGCAGGTGTTTTGAGGAAGGAAATATCAAGCTAAGCTAAAGTACAAGGAACCCAGACATTTTTCTCAATTCTCGATTTCTTTTTTATTTGATTTTTTTCTTCTCAAAATAACATCTAGAAGGCTAGTCGTAACTTGATACACTCATATTTTCATTTATTTTTAGGATTTAATTCAGAGTGATTTACGTTCATTTTACGTTCATCTATAGCTGGTTTATCATGTTTTAGCATTATTTAGGTTTCGTTGACGTAAAATGCATAAATGAAACAAATAGACTTAAATCGTACTGTTTTTGGATTTCTGGCAAACTTGACCTCTAGTCATTGTGGGATTTTTATCTCAAAATTAGTTTAGCTAAAAATTCTAAAATTTTATACTTAAACTCTTGACTCATTGACAGATTTTTTGGGACTAATTGCAGATTTTTCTGAGCTAGAATTCAGGAGAAATAAATTCCCAAAAGTCGCGTCAGATTCTTGATCGCCATAATGATCTTTCGACAATGTTTCAATCGTAACTTTTGACTCAGATGGTGGAATTCAATGATTCAAGTCTCAAATTGAAGCTAACTCAAAGAGAAATCTACTGATAAAATTTGAGCTCCTGAACTATTAACTGAAAAAGGCAGGTTTGTTAGGTAACTCCTGCCTATATGATTCATGAATCTAATGCAGCTATAACCACATTAAGTTCTTGGTAGTTAAATAGTGGAACTTCTAATCATATTGCCTCCACAATGCAGTGGTTCAGGTCTAGGAGAAGGTTGACTAAAGGAGAAGAGAAGCTGATGGTCAGCAACGATGAAGAGGTAGATGTTTTGTTTGTAGGAGATGTAGGCTTGAACCTCGATACGGGGTTTGTATTGGTTTTACAAGACACTTTTTATATACTTTCTTTCAGATGAAACTTGATCTCTATATCAGTTTTAGATAAAGAAGGCTATCGTTTTGTATTTGATATTTTGGTTGTAAATATTTCTATCAATGCAAGACATATTGGAACCTTCTTATCCTAAGGATTATATAAAATGTGTCTTACTCCTATCGAAATATATTCCTCTTCTTATGTTGCCTAACCTGTTACTCGAAAGAGAACCTTCATAAAGGAAACATTGTACAAGTTGTGGCATAAATGTCTTATTCACATTTCCAAAGAGAGGGTTGAGAGATTGATAAAGGATAACATTCTCCCAACTCTGGACTTCAGTGATTTGGAAATATGTATCGATTGTCGTAGGGGTAAGCTGGCCAAGATAAAGAAGAAGGGGTCAACTCATGCTTCTGGTTTATCGGACTTCATATATATAGAGGTTAGTGGTCCCTATACAGTCACGTTATGCAATGCTAGAAATTTTATGACGTTTATAAATGATTATTCACACTATTGTTATGTGTTCTTACTTAAGAAAAAGTCTGAAGTTCTTGATAAGTATAAGATCTTTAAGACTAAGGTTGAGAACTAGTTAGAAAAATCAATAAAGATAGTCAGATTTGACAGGGGAGGGGAATATTATGGCAAACATGGGGTTGCTGGACAAGAAAAGTGTCTGTTTGTCAGGTATTTGGAATCAGTTAGAATAGTGACTCAGTTCACTATGCCAGGTAGTTCCTGAGCAAAATGGTGTGATCGAAAGGCACAGTCGCACCTTAAAAGACATGATGAGGTCAATGTAGAGCATGACTAACCTACTCGAATACCTTTAGGGTGAAGCCACGAAGATGACATTGTATATCTTGAATAAAGTCTCAAGTAAGTCAGTATCAAAAACGCCTTTTGAACTCTGGGTTGATAGGAAACCAAGCCTTGCACACATTCGTGTGTGGGGTTGCCCTACTGAGGTAAGGTTATATAATCCTTATGAGAATAAATTGCGACCTCATTCCACTTGTTGCTATTTCGTAGGTTATCCCGACCACTCTAAGGGCTACATATTTTATTGTAGAGAAGGAGGGGCTAGAATAGTGGAATCACAGACGGCTAAGTTTTTGAAATATGATGTCTATAATGAGGGAGGATCTTCATATCCTCCAGGAAATAGCAAGACGGATACTATGATCATTTTGTATCTGCCCCTCGTAAAGTCAGGTCCGGTGGATGGAGGTCTGAGTACCATGCCTATACAGGCATAGAGACCCATACCTGTTCAGGAAGAGGTTTTTAAGGTACAAGAACCTATGCAGTTGCGTAGATCCACCAGAGAAAGGCGACCTGCTATCTCATCAGATTACATAGTCTATTTAGGTAAGCAAGACTATGACATAGGACATGTTGTATGTTGGACCCCGCTTCCGGAATCCAACTCTCTTACGAAAACGTACATCCTTAAGCGTGAGTATGACCCCGAATGGTTCTTCCATTGAAACCTTAATAGACATTATCAATTCATATTCATTACTACTTTTTTTTAACCTCTCAAAAAATTTGCTCTCAATTTGCTCAACGGTGTGCTCATACAAATCAGTCACTAGGCTTGAACTCAAATCTCCTACTTGTGAACAAGATTGGCGCAAATGTCATAACTTTTTCTACAAATGTCCAATTGCTTTCGTTTTTGTACC
>JAOTBA010000002.1:24004343-24024064 GCA_025629845.1 Erythroxylum squamatum | reverse complement strand
GGAAGCAATGAAGGATGAGATGCAATCTATGAGGCATAATAAGGTATGAGAGCTTGTTGATTTACCTCAACATTGTAAGCCTGTCAGTTGTAAATGGTTATTTAAGACCAAGAAGGACACATGGGGTCAAGTTGAGCAGTTTAAGATGCATTTAGTTTCCAGGGGATTCACTCATAGAGAAGGAGACTTCAATGTTACTTTCTCTCCTATATCCTTGAAGGATGCATTTAGAGTGATTATGGTAATAATAGCTCATTATGACATGGTGCTACATTAGATGGACGTTAAAACTGCTTTCCTGAATGGTGACCTTTATGAGAAGGTCTATATGAAGCAACCTGAAGGATTTCAAAATCAAGATGCAACTGACAAAGTTTGTAAGTTGACTAAATCAATATACGATCTGAAACAAGCTTCCAGACAATGGTATCTAAAGTTTGATGAGGTTTTGACCTCATTCGGCTTTATGGAAAACAAAGTTGAAAGATGCTTATACTATAAGGCCAGGAGGAGCAAAGTTATCTTCTTATTACTGTACGTGGATGATATTTTGTTCGCGTAAAATGATTTGACCATGTTGCATGAGGTAAAGCAACTTTTGGGTAAACACTTTGACATGAAGGATTTAGATTAAGCATATTTTGTCTTTGGTATGCAAATTCATAGGGATAAATCTCAACATTCATTGAGCCTCTCACAAAGAGCATACATTGAGCGAGTGCTATAAAGGTTTAATATAGTTGACTGTAAACCTATTGTAGCATCTATCTCTCATGGCGAGAGATTATCTTTGGCACAGTGTCCAAAGAATGAAGTTGAGAGAGAGGTTATGAGGAATGTCTCGTACTCTAGTGCAGTTGGTAGCCTGATGTATGCCCAGGTGTGTACTAGACCAGATATTGCATTTGCTATTGGACTGCTGGGTTGATATTTGGCTAACCTAGGTGTAGACCATTGAATGCAGTTAAACGAAAGGGTACCAAGGATTATACGTTGACATACAGAAAAGTCAATGATTTAAACCTCACAAGGTATACAGACTCCGATTTTGCTATGTGTCCGGGTGATCGCAAATCTACTTCAGGTTACATTTTTATGTTGGCAAATGGTGCAGTATCGTAAAAGAGTATCAAACAGACACTAGTAACTTTCTCGACCATACATGTAGAGTTTATTGCATGTTATGGAGCTGCTACAAAGGCAATTTGGCTCAGAAACTTGATTTCTGAGTTGTTTGTGGTAGATTCGATAGCTAGACTTATTCAGTTATATTGTGATAATCTTGTTGCAATGTTGTTCAGTAACAACAACAAGAATATCACAAGGTCTAAGCATTTAGAGGTCAAATACTTGACCATAAAGGAGTTAATTCAGAAAGGTGACGTCGAAGTGGAGCATATCAGGATTGAGGAGATGGTAGTTGATCCATTGATTAAAGAACTTTGCCCACTAGTGTTTGTTAAACATGTATCTAGTATGAGAGTGTTAAGGTCCTTAAATAGCAGTAGTTAGGGATCATTGTATTTTCTCCTTAAATGTTTGTACATTTTAATGTTTTATGACATTATGGTTGTTTATTAATATAGATGATCATCATTTTTTATTCTCAGTAATAACTATTCTTGTGTATAGTCATATATATATAAATGCCTTAAGATTTGTGTTGATCGTAAGCATTTTAAATGTCATTAGGCATATATAAAGATTGACCTTGAGCATATGTCAGTTAGACATATGCAGTTTAGTACGGATATCCATAAATTTGACATGACATAGGGGGATATAAAGTTTAATCCCATAAAGGTTCTCTAATGCAGTTTAGCATTCATTTACAGAATATAAAAGGTTTTCTCTAATGTTATTTACCATCCGATGAGAGAAAACAAGGTTTTCCCTAATACTTTTTAGCATTTGGTAAGAGCAAACAAGATTTTTCTGCTGCAATTTAGCATCAAGTTGGAGAAATCGAGACCTACAAACAAAGATGATACGTATTAAATCATACATGTATCATCCTAATTTGTCACACTCCTTTTTCCCATTCATGTTAGTAAGGTATTAAATATTCGTTATTATACTAGACTTGTGTCATACATGACATATGTGTTTGATATTTTTTAATATCGAAAGCCTTGCAAGATGGAATGTTAGACTTTCATTACCTTTGGATCAAATATTTTTTAATTTTTAAATTTGGTACCAATACAATAGCGTAACTTAACTAAGTTTTCAAACTATTTTTAAACTTGAGTCAAAACTGCAATTAATGATTGTCCAAAGAGAAGAATATTGGACAATTTAATTTGTTCTTTCTCATTATGTTAGACAACTATTAATTGTATTTTTTATTTTTCAATAACTTATCGATTAAGTTATGTAATTTGATCCAGATAAGAGTAATAAAGCGGCCTAATAAATTATCTAAATCAATGGGTCGAAGTCTATGAGAAAAATGGATCTCAATTAGTATAGAGCAGACCCATATCGAGCTTGTGATGGGAAAGCCCGATATGAAAGCTATATATAAAGTTTAATGTCTCTTGTAGTTGCTCATATCATTCATAAGCATACGGATCCTCTGACCCGTTAAGAGTACTTACGTATTAAGAAAATCATAAAAAGACGTTAACTACGTGTCGGTAAACATTTTCCATGAAGATCCCGGGAGATTGGAGCTCGTTTTGGCCACAAAAACTGCTTAGGAAGTCAAGATGGAACCGAAATAAGGTATTACGCATTTCCTTCGTTTTTAACTCTTTCATGAACGATCCAGGACATGTAATAAAGTCTATATTATGTGTTACATTAACATTACGTCCTATACGTCTCTGGATATTATTTTATACTTTTTAAGAATGGTTATATTGAGAATACTCGATCTATGTCATAGTACATTATAAATCATACTTGGAAATACTATTCTATTGTTATGGCTGAAATCAAAGTGTTTGCATTTGTTTAGAAGCTAAACGATTTGCCAAAATCACAAAAATCATAAGACTGATTATAATTATGATCACATTTCTACATCTAAAATTATAACTGAAACATGTAATACATTGTTGTGTTGATAGTAGATAACCGATGGCATATCCATCAGTATAGTAGATTTTGTAGCGAAAGTTCAATTTAGGGTTGAAACACAAAACAGTATGATGGATATGAAGCACCCTGTTTTGCATATCTAGACAAATCAATTGACATTGTTTTAACAGTAACTGAAATCCATTATTTTTAATTTCCATAATAGCTAACAAGCATTAGAAATAACAACTTAGATAGGAGAAACTTATGGATAACTCTAAAATCCAGCTTCACAGTCCTTCAAAATAAGGAACACCAGAAGATTGCAACCATGAGCCTCCTTGTATCAACTGTGCTACGGTGAACTTGTTGGCCTCACTAGCACTAGTAATCACATGGTAACCTGCCCATTTCACTCTTTTACTAGTACCCGCACCTGGTCCTCTGTTCAAATACTCCCCATAGTACAACGTTTTGAGTGCAAAATCCTTGTCCCAGATGGACCATCCTGAAGGGTCAATGTGGTCACCAATTGAGGACTGCATAACAACAGTCCTGGAATACTCCTTCCAGGGACGGCCCAAGTAGGATTTGATGGAGCCCTTAACAGGTTCAAGGTCGGAGCTTGCTATGATGTCACATTTTTGGATGGAAGTCCCAGTGTTTTGGTTTGGATCAGTTCGACCTTGGGCTGTGACCATATTTTGTTGATTGCTCATGGGCTTTCGCGCCACTAATTTGCAGTTCTGGAGCACAACAGCTGCGTCACCAAATATGAAGTCTACTGTCCCTGTGATGTAGCAGTCCCTGTAGAACTGGCGTAGGCTGTGGGCGTAGAGGGTGTCTTGGTAAGCATCAATACGGCAACGATTTATCACAGACTTGTCAGCTCCAACACGAAGTGCTACAGCCTGATGCTTTTGTGGCCCAGCTGTGTTTTGAAACCAAATGTCCTGTGCTATGAATCCGTCACCTACAGCAGCTGCATTTGCAAATCAGGCCTAGTTCAGTACTCTATATATATATATATATATATATAAGGAGACTGAAATGAAAATGTCAAAACTCGAATATGAACGAGCAGAAATGGAAGGCAGCTATTATTTACTTTACCTAAGGTAGCAGACTTAAAAGTTGTGGATCCATCAACCACATTCAAACTACCGGTTATGATGGTGGAATCCATGCCATCTCCGACAAGCATCACATTCTTCTTAGTCTTTCCGATCTCAACATTCTCTTTATATGTTCCCTTCTTCACATAAATGACGTACCTCGTGTTACTCTTGTCCGGTACCGAGGCCACGGCGTCTTTTACAGTACTGTATTTGCCACTCCCATCTTTTGCCACAATAACATCAGCTTTGATGGCCTTTGGCGAAGCCTGCAAAAGTTTTCGATCCCTGCTCGTAACCCACGAAGGAAAATCTACGTTAATTGGAAAGATAGCATCTTTCCTTGGAGGGGAAATTGCAACAAGCATGGCTAGAGATGCTCTTGCTTGCAATATTATGCCCTGGACTCTTGACTCCATAGCTAATTTGGCTGGACCATTTAGCCCATCCAAGCACGTAACATGGTTAGTGAGCACACTACTAAGCCATGTGTGCGCATTTGCATGAGACTCGCTGGTGATTCTTGCAAGAGCTACTATGGAGTCCTGGATTCTATCCATGGATAGTTCCATCAGCTCAACACAATCAGTTAGAGCCGCTTGTTCTCTGGGATTGTTGATCCTATGGGTGGCGGTTTCGATGGTCTTCCGGATGTGGAACGTGGATTTCTTTAACAGGGCTTGAAGTAGGTTAACTTGGTTGAGTTTGACGATTGTGTTGGAGGCTATACCTGAGACCAAGGCTAAGCATGATGGTTTGTCTAGTGCAGGGTCACATATGTTATGAAATTGGAGAGATATAAAATATTGACGAACCAGTGTAACTGAGCCTATGATAGCAGCTAAGAAGAGGAGTAGATAAAGTCCTCTGTGGCGAGAAGCTCTGGGAGTGTCTAACAGAGGCTGATGGGTTGTCGCCATGGCAGTACCACTGCTTCACACTTTGATATGGTTTTTATAGCCCCAAATTAAATTAGATTAATATATCCTATAATGATAATTTATAAAAATCAATTTCAGAACCTGAAATTGTGGGTGGCGAGTAGAAAAATCAACCCATGAGAACTCAAGAGTCAAAAGTATCTAGAGCCCACAATTATTACATTTTCAGTGTGCATAAGCGGGTTGTACTCAGCTTATCATGAATCCTCTATTCCTATTAATACAGCGCAATCATGTTTTGGCCTAAATATGATATTGTTTTATGTTTATATTAGCTTGTATTAACCTTATTTTTCATCTCAATACGATATCGTTTTATATGCAAAAATAAAGTTATAACAGATTAATAAAAACAAAGGATCTAAATCCCTAAACTTCCCCCCTTTTTCTTGCTCTTACTCCTCCGGGGAAAAAAACATTCATGACTTCATTATATATAATTATTATATATTTTATTAAAATAATATTTTTAATCACTAATAATAACTAAATAGCTAAATGATAAATACTGAATTTTTTTTCTAAATCTTAAGAAAATAAAAATTTATAACTCCACAACGTAAAATATATTAGAATGAGTTCGAATATAAATAAGAAAAAATATTAATAAAAAATTCTATTAAAAATTGAATTCAAGTCAATTAAATTTTTGCAAGGGCACGATTTTAATTAACAAAAAAGTGTCTTTGAATTGAATCACTCTATTCTATAAGTTTGTTTTGCACATAATTTAATTAAAAAGATTAACCGAGTCTAAAAAAGTTTGTAACAAAGTAAATATGTCAATCTTAAAGTATTACATTTGGATTATCAGAAAATTCTACCAATCAAATATAAACACTTTCGACTGTAGTTTCTTTTACGAAAGAAAATAAAAAGTTGTTAATGTGATGATGGCGGATCAAGTTGTCTTAATGTCTTATTCAAATGTTCACTCCGTAGAAAAGGAGGGATGGCATAAACAAAGTAAGCAAAAGCCTTTCTTTTTCCACTCACCGTCTCTTGAAAATTCCACCACTTACTTTGCCATTCATGTTATTTTATTTCACTATACGACCAAGTCTTCTGGTTAGGCGGAAAAGAAAATATAAATGCTTATCCCTCGCTGTATTGATTGTTCAGCTTTTTAACCATAGTTTAGTAATGGCTTTTGTCCTGATGTGTATCATTAGGGATTGGTATAATTGGTAATTACAAGTAGCCGAGGGAATAGTTGCACGTGATCTGGCTTCTATTGATGATGACAAACCCTAATATTTTCTTTTATATGTACAGATCGAATCACCTTTATTTGATTTTCACATGCACTAATGACAGACATGTCTTTCGATGTGGAGTTGTTTATTCACCTCCCTATTAATTAACTGGAGGACACCAGTAGTGATTATTTGTCCTCGTTGATGTTAGAATTTTAAGGCAGTATTTAATATCGTAATATGGCCGACAAGTTTATGAAGATGGAAACAAGAGCTACATTAGTTTATGTCCAACTGGCTAGTGGCTATTATACTTGCGAAAGTTCTTCTTTCTGCGCCACTCTCTCTTTTATTTGGTGAACACGGTCCAGCACTTCCTTTTTTCCTTCCTGCTTTCAACATATGTAATCATTAGTTCTCTGGTTATTTACTCAGGTCCAAAGCTCAAACCATATTGGGATCCTTTCCCTTTCTCAGGGATTTTAATCGGATACCACTTACTTATGATCCGCTCCTTTTTCGGCCCTCCTTCAAAGAGAGGTTTAACTTGTAAAAGCCTGGGAGACTGAAATTCAAACCTCGTACAGAACAGGCTCCATTTCCATTACTTATTATAGAAGCAGATTCCGCCAAAGCTATAAATACCACACCGAATTTAGTATTGGAATCAACTATATATGGTACGCTATGGTGTTACAACTTATCAATATGACGTACCATTGGGAATAATTTTTTTAAAATTTTATAAAATTACAAAACAGCTCCGTAAGATATTATATTAGATTTTTCTTTTTACTTTACTTCAGTCTTATATTAAGAAATTATATTAATATAAATTTGATATAAAAATATTTTTAATAATATTATTTTTTACATAATTATCATAAATTAATACGAGAAGAAGTTAGTTTAACTCTCATATTGATATAAAAATAAGGAAAACACAAAGTAAAAAATATTCATTTATAATGAGTAAATTTAATTTTAAATGTTATATTTACATATTTCAAAAGTTATTATAATAATTTTCAAATTTATGCACTAAAAAAATATATTATCAATATGAAACATTCAAATTTTAAAAACATTTATTAAACTATGTTAAACTAATATATTTAGTTATATAATCTATAATCACTTTGAATAAGTATAATTATGTTTAATACATTATTGTTTTTTCTTTACTATTTATTAAATGAATTGGAGACAATTTTATCATATTCCTTTTTATGTCTAGGTAATTATTAATTTATACGAGAGAAATTTTAAGTTTTTTAATTTAATCTTAATTTTTTTAAAATTGTAGTTTTTATTGGTATTTGACTAATATTTTGGTTATTGGCTATTACTAACCGATACCAATTGATAGAACCAATACCAATCAATACTAAAATTTGCTTTAATTTGAAGCTCAAATTGAAGAATGAAATGCAACTGACACAGCCGACTTTGCTATAGAGTTAAGCACAGATATCATTCATGGAACAAGCTAAAAGATCCATGAAATGGCAGTATGCATATCAACATCACCGTAAAGAATGTGGCAGAAACTGTAATGATCTGTAGTATCATTATCATTCTTTTCAAATTGAAGAAACACATCAATATACAGAACAGTATATTGTAATCACTATTACCATTCATTTTAATCACAATGAAACAGCACTCAATGTCATATGCTAAATTATGAATAAATGCAAAGGCAATGAGAACATAAAGTTGTTGAGCATAAACATAGAAATTGCAGGTGCTTAACCCATATTCAGTAGAAATTCCAAGTGCTTACCCTATGACTCTCCTCCTCTGTCAATGTTGAATGCTCAATGTTCAATCTTCAATGTTCAACCAATTCAAGCCTGCACATAAAATAATTGAAATTTGGTTTAATCAATGAATTAAGACAAGATTTATACTAAATTTGAAAATCAAAACAGAAAATCAAGAAATATTCATGGTCAACTCGGTGTTCCATCTATGGAACACATGAGGCATAAATATGGATAAACATAGAAATTGCAAATCCTTGGAAGACAAGTTTATTTCATTCATGTGCTTCGAATAACGTTGACCCACCAGACAGAGGTTCGAAATTTTGCATATTATATACGAATAAGAGAATGCATGGGCATTGGGGTGTACCTTAGGAATCCGGCCGTGAGCACAGATGACGCGTGATTTTGAGAGGGAGAATTAGGAATCCGGCAGTGAGAAAAAAGGGAAAGAGACAGATATATACCCAAACGTTGAACGAAAAGGGAAAGAGAAATGAAGCTGTTGACGATGGGTGGGGCAGCGACGTTGAGCAAAAGAATTTATGGGTGGTCTCTAGACAAGACAGTACTGCAGAGAGGAGAACGTATGGGAGGCAGGAGGCACGCGAGATTATTGAAGAAGACTTTGAAACCCAAATGATAAACGACTGAGTTTTCATTTTTCACCAACACTTCCACGACGCTTACTTCATAAAGACGTCATGAGATTTATTTGGCCACGTTTCAATAATAAAACGTCTCAATTACTTCCTAGATTTCGCGTCATCTGAGCCCAACGTCGCCAAAAACTCTCACATTTCCTGACGTTTAAAAAACGTCAGGAAAGGTGAGAGTTTTCTGCGACGTTTCACCAGTTAAACGTCTCAGAATCTATAATTTTTTTGTAGTGTATATACATAGAGAAAGTGCTAAAGGGGTTTAGCATGGATAATTCCAAGAGAGGATTCTTACCCATATTGTATGAGATTTCTCTCTCACAAGGTATGTGCCCTAAGACACAAGAAGATAGAGCTAAAATGGATTGTGTTCCGTATGCTTCAGTGATTGGATCAATCATGTATGCGTTGTTATATATTAGACTAGAAGTCTCATATGTTTTAAGTATAACGAGCAAGTTTCAAGCCAATATAAATATCTTAAAGTACTTAAGAAGGACTAAAGATATCTTCTTAGTCTATAGAGGAGCTGAACTAAGAGTTCAAAGGTATTCAATGCTAGTTTCCAATCAGATCTAGATGATAGTTGATCACAATTAGGGTACATCTTCACTCTCATTGGTAGTGCGATTAGTTGGAAGAGTTCCAAATAGCTAACCATTGAAAATTCAATGACTGAGTGATAGGATTGAATTATCTTATATTTTCTTATGTATTTTTATGTGATTTCAATCCTATTTTAAAGATAAAATGCTTAACTGATGTTCAATTTGCGTTTACTGCTAGGTTGGATATGCCGGTATATATTTGAGATAAAAAAGACAAAATTCTAAATGCAAAGAAATGAGTTGGAAGGCAGCCAAGAGAGTAGCATTTTAATTGGAAAAATTGAAAAAAATCAACAGCACAAGAGGGGACGACGTATGTTGCTTGCGTTTTCAAGACACGCAACAGAGAAATGGTGGATTTTTAAGAGTTGAAATAAAATTGTCACTAGAGGTGGATGCATGGAACAGGTGACATTTTAATTAAAATCACGCTAAATCAACGGTAGAGAGATCAGCGTTAGACGGAAATCAATTGGACAAGGAGCAAATTAAATTGTTAGTGGCAGGTGGAGCACGCTACAGGAGATAACGCAATATACAGAGAGTAGCAAAATAAAATTAAAACAACAAGTAGGAGCTGGCGTTTTTAGGAGAGAACGCAAGTGACGGAAGTGATTCACGCACAGGAGACAGTTGGGGAGGGTTTTTAATTGACCCATAAAATTAGATACACAAGAGCAGGCAGAGCAAAAAAAAACACCAGGAGATGTGCGGTGCTTGAGCAACCAGCAGAGAGCTGCGGCTGGCGGCTGGCGGCTGGCGCAGGCGTGACCCAGGAGCAGTTGGCTTGCGGTTGGAGGTAGAGACACTACACAGGAAGAGGAAGCAGAGTAGGGGCGCTGAAAAAAAAACGCAGTGGAGAGGGGGTTCGTGCATGAACAGAGACGAATAATAAAGCCCCCTCCCCAACTTATTCGTCCAATCAAATACAGTACACAATGCTACAGTGGAACGCTACAGGAACCAGCTGCAGTAGACAGTGAGGGGAGGTAGTCAAGGCGATTTTCATTTAGGGATTTTGGTGGGGCATTGAAAGATGATTGAAGCTATTTGTTGGAAAACACCCATGAAGAGCTAGGCATCTCGACGCCGGTTCGGAGGTAAAATCGACGCCGACGACCCGGGTTAAGTATTTTTATTATCATTTTGTTGTTTCTTTCTCTCATTAGAAATTGATTGTGTTATCCTATGTTAATTAATTTGGATATTATGTATGGATAATCGAATTTTTGTTATTATTCGGTTATTTGTGTATGAACCTATTGGGTATTGCGATTTGATAATTTTAATGCGTTCATTGAATTGTCAATTTCAAACCCATTGCTAGAATTTCAATATAATCCGTAATTGTTGTGTTGAAATTCATGTGTAGCGACTAATGATTCGTAATCATTAGGGATAACATGACCTAGGTTAAATGACGCATCGTATGTAGTTGTTGCCTTGATTAATCAGTTTTCCTAATTCGTAATGCTACTGCCTAATTAAATCTAGAGATCGTATCCTAGGTTGTTCGGTGGTTAGATTTAATTAACGATCATATCTTGATTAAACAAAACCTAAGGCAAAAATCGAGTTAATTATTAACCCACGATTAATAATTGCTAGAAGAGAATAAAGAACAACAGATTAATGAAATATGCTTAATTAGGGTGTAGGCCGAGATTAAACCAAAGAACCGGGTCCCTACCAAATTTCCCACCTTTATCATTTTATTGCATGTTTTCTTTAATTTTTTTTATTAGTTAGTTTTATTCTATTTTATTCTTTCAAAATCCAACCCCCCCCATTAAGTGTAAACACCGGTTAATTTCATTTCATAAACTTTACACACACACTCTGTGGGATCGACCTAGACTCGCCACTGTTATAGTAGTAGGTTTAGTTATTTTATTTTGACTAGCATAACGGCGCGCAGTCACAAACCTAAAAAGTCCATTGATTCATGAATATATATGTGAAACCTTAGTGGTGGAGAAATGAAATGATTTGCAAAGTTGTGGAAGGTTATGATCATGAATGGTTTTTGAGCGTACCCATGAATCTATCTTACTTAAACACATTTTATCAAGTCTACCTCTAGATTGCTCAGTTTTTAAAGATGATGATTGGTCATTGATCATGAGTAGAAGCTTGGAATGTTAATCTCTTGCTATGTTTTTGAAACTCATTCATCTTTGTTTATGATTATGTATTCTCGGAAAATATAGGAATTGAGTAAATGTTTTTAGGTCTGTAACTTGAATTTAGATGTTTTGCCCAAAGACGGTCAAAAGCCAAGCTCAGGGAAAATTGATATATGCTTAATTGATTATTAATTTATTCCATAACACTTAGTGGTTATTGCAATGAAAATGCCTAGGATACTCACTTTATTTCATATTTGATTTTAGGTACAATTCAGAAGCAAAAGAGCTAAAGTGAGTCGAAAGCACAATCTTTGAACTGTCATTTTGAGATTCACACTCATTTGTCTCCATGGATCAAGAAGAAGAAGGATTAAAGCAAGAGGAGATATGAAAATGCATGAAGATGAAGAGTATACATTAAAGAAAATCAAGTGAAGTCATAAAAATGCAAGCGACGACCATAACACAAAGTGTCATGGGCGTGACTAATAATGCACGACCATGACACAACATGTCATGGCTGTAACTCACCTTGCATGGATGTGACTCCATTATTCATGCCCATGACTTAAATTCAAGGCCATAGCTCAACAATTCATGACTGTGACTTTCACACATATGCTGCCCAATACCCTATCTTTTAATATAAATAAACATGTAATGGCAGAAATATTATGTTTTTCATTTGAAAAAATTTGAAGAGCCAACAGAGAGGTTTCGGGAGAATGAAGAGGGGGAGACCTCTTATCCTTTGAAGACCCATGGAGAGCTAGACATTCCGACGTCGGTTCGAAGGTGACATCAACTTTAATGACCCAGTTAAATAATACTTCCATTATTTTTATTGTTTTTTCTCTCTTTAGGAACTGCTTGTGTTATCCTATGCCTGTAGATTTGGGTTTTGTGTATAAATGATTGTATTCTTGCTATCATTTGATTGTTTGTGCGTGAACCCATAGCTAGAATTTCAATATAATCTATAATTATCATATTTGAGATTCATTTGTAGCAACTAATGGTTCGTAATCACTAGGGATAACATAACCTAGGTTAAATGATCTGAGTCTATGTGATTGTTGCTTAGTTTAGTCTATTGTCCTAATTTGTAATGCGACTATCCAATTAAATCTAGAGATCGTATCCTAGGTTGGTCGGTAGCTAGGTTTAATTAACGAGAGTCTCTTAATTAAACATGACCTAAGGGGAAACCAGGATTAACAGAGTTTCTTGTTAATCTTCGACCAAATTTTCTAGGAGAGGTTTGAGAGCAATAAATTAATGAAATATATTCAACTGGGTGTAGGCTGAGATTAAACTAAAGAACCATACTCCCATCAAATTCATCACTTTCATCATTTTCAATTGTTTTCTTTAATTTGTTTTTAGTAGTTTAGTTTCATTTTATTTTCTTATTTCAAAACCAAACTAACTCCCCCAAACCTAAACATCGATTATTTTCGTAACAAAAGCTAGCTGAACACTCTCTATGGGATCGACCTAGACTCGTCACTGCTACAGTTGTAGGTCTAGCAACCATAAAACCCCTCCTTGTTTTATGATTGCTTGACCTTGGTTCCATCCATTCCTCATTTTGACTCTTTGCCTTATGATCAACTTCAGCTTTAACTATCATCTTCTCCCTTGGTTCCTCATTGCTAGTTTTTAATGAGTTAGGAATTACCTCATTCCTTACATATTCCTTAACTCTAGTAGGAATATTTTAAGGTGCACTGATCTATGTATCTTTATTAGGAGCTAGGTTATTCTCTATTTTTATTAGCTTAGTGTTTCCTATTTGGTAGTTGTGGTTTCATTGTTTGGTTCTTAATTTTTCTCCCCCTTTGTATTTGAATTTTTTGTTTAATTTCTCTTAGGAATTCACACGTTGATTATTTGTTTCAATTGAGGTCTCCATGGATATGACAGCCTTACTATATCCTCTACTAGCTCTCTATTGCCATTAAGCTTCATAATTGGTATGTTTTCAGGCAGTTCCTTCTTAATTTCAACTTTTCTATAGACCCTTACATATCCTACCCTTTTAATGTTAACTGTGTTGTCATCCAAGACTACAGGAGTACCTAGGAAGCTAGCAAGGTAAATCAAGCCCTTTGAGGACCAATATTCCTGGACAATGTGATGGAAATTAACCCGAATAGGTATAGATTTCATTTATTATCTATCCAATCTAAAATATTTTTCCTATTTCCTTAATAATATAAGTTTACCCTAGATATGCCAGAGACCCAAATCCATAATATTTTGCTCCATTTCTTCGAAGGAGAACTAAAATATAAAGAGTCATTTTCAATGATCATGGTATTTTCTAATCCCTATATCTTCCAATTGAGGTTTACCTAGTGTTGGCTGCTTGGAAAAGCCATTCTCTTATCTAGGCAGTAACCAACTAGACTAGCCTTCTACTTCGTTGCTCCCATTAGCAAAAAAACAAGTGGATGAGAAACAGGTCCCTCCTTTTTTATGAAATGATATACAGATTACCAAAACTTTCTGGATCTCCTACCACTCTTCTATAAGACGGTTTCTCTTGTTCTTGAGTTAGGGCCAAATTGCCGGTTATAGTTAACTTGGAGGGAAATGCAGGGAAGTCTTTA
This sequence comes from Erythroxylum squamatum, assembly GCA_025629845.1. NCBI lineage: Eukaryota > Viridiplantae > Streptophyta > Magnoliopsida > Malpighiales > Erythroxylaceae > Erythroxylum > Erythroxylum squamatum. The sequence goes on along the minus strand of JAOTBA010000002.1, from coordinate 24,010,008 downwards.
TACATCTGGTGTGGCTCAAGAACTACTTCAAGTGAAGTGAGGACAATCAAAGCTCCAACTGACATTTTTGCCTATAACAATAAATTGTCAAAATCTAGAGCAGGCAGGAAAGTTAAAAGAGGGACATATTACTTTAAGAGGAAAAAACTTGGTTCAGATTGGAAGTGAACCAGGCAATTATGGGTAGGAGCTGAGGATGGGAGTGAAGCAGGGAAGGGAAAGACAGTACGAAGCTACAAAAAGGAGATAGAGATAATCAAGGGGAAATGCTTGCAAAACTATAGGAGATTCAGGGGTAGAGAGAAGGAGGAGAAAACATTGTCCCCAATTTTCAACAATTCTCTCTTTTTATTGCTTCTAAGATTAGTTATGATTACAAAGTTGAATTAATCAAAAAAAATATATAATTAGTCATGTATTCTAATTTTTATGGCTGTTCAATGTACGTCTCCTTTAGAAAAGTAGTGACTAGTAGGTAAACATAAGTTATCTATTGAGATTTTAAGCCTTTTAGACTGACACATCTATATCACTATCATTATTTTCTTTCATGTATGACCTTCATGACATATACCTCCTGAGTTTGCCTTGATTTTCTATTTGATACCACACTTATATCACATGCAACAATAAGAAAATGAAATGGCATTCTTTGTTTATAAGCTATATTAGCCAAATAGCCTACCTAATGACATATTTTTTCCTATTGCTAAGCCCCTTTGACCTTTATCAACATTTATTTTTATGTTAACCATATTGAGAGCCTTTATTATGATAAAAAATGTCTTAAGCTTTAGAGACAGTGGAGCATTTTCAATTTTTGATATTCATGGATACATAAGAGAATAAGTGTGGGGGTATTAATATATAAGGGTTGGTTAGAGCTTATGGAGTATGATGTTCGTTTCCTATCCATGAGTTCCATTGTTGATGTAGTTTCTTTTTATTTTTTGTCTTTATTTTTCTTAAAAAAGAAAAAAGAGGAAAGAAGTTATTAGGGAGAAAAATTATTTGTTTTTACAAGTAATTCATGTTTATTTTCCCTCCCAAAGTTACAAAGTCTAGATTATAATAAAAATAATGGAGAAGTTGTGATGAAGGTTTAGTCCTTATATTTATAATGGATTGTTCATCAATATTCTTTCGGGAGATTTCTTTTATATCCTTATGCTTTATATGGTTTTTTTTTAAAGCCCAAAACCTAATCTATGGAATAGAGTTTTTGCATTAGTCATAAGTGATAATATCTAGATTTAATTGGTGTTAATTTTTGAACTCGATGATCTACTTAATATTCTTCTTGCTTCACTAGTTTCAATGACTTTTGAACTATATGACCAAAATATTTCTCAACTTAACCTTTAGCTCCATTGCTTGAAGTCGTATAAAAAATAAGACATGCTTCTTGTAAGCAAAAATTCTACAAAAGATATTTGCCACCAATATTTTGAGCACTAAATACTCAAGGAAGCGATTGTAGAAGATGAAGACAATCCCTTCTTATGTTGTGCATGAGAGAATTATTGAAAACAATTAAGGTACTATATTTTTATGCCTATATTTAGCATGTTTTGCTTCTTATTTGAAATTTTTATGTTGTTTTTGGTACTTATTCCATTTCTAATATGTTTCTATTTCTAAATTGCCTTTATAGATCAAAAGAAGAAGATTCGGGTGAAACCAGGGTTGAAAATATAAGAATTGGAGTTATTTTGGAGGTATCTGCCCTTATGAAAATGTATAAGCCAATGTGAGTAACATACGCAATCATGAAAGGGATTATGTAAGTGAATGTGAACATATAAAGCTTCGAAGACATTGTTTTTTTTTGGTAAGTCAGTAAAATTTATAAATAATAGAAGGTATGTACAATCTAGAGATTGCCTAAGATGAAATCTCTTATCCAAACCAAAAGAAACCTTACAAGAAAGCATGAGGAGCCCTACAAATGTTTTCCATGATCATACAAACCAATATCAAGCCTAAAGCATGACTATAACCAAGATGGTCATATCAATGATCATCTTACTAGTAACACATTTTTTCATACAATTGACCCAATTAGCAGATAAACTAATGCAGACTACCTACTAACCCATTACTTAAAGACAATACATCATAATTTGAATTCTTCTCATTTCCAGAGCAATGTGGGATCTTATTTCTGTAGGATACCGAGGTGATAAGGTAGGTGAGATAGAGCCTTACTTCAACTCTAACCTAACCTTCCATTGTAAACCCGATCTGGACTTCTAGATTTTAAGGCACCAATCCGTGGGGTAGGGGTAGGAGCTCTCTTACTGTTATCCGAAGGGGTGTCCCCTTGTAGCTTGTGACACCATGCTTCCATTACTAATTCTTCAAGGCTTCATGGAGATTGAGGCTTTTCTTGCATCTTATGCTTCTCCTACTGTAGTTGTCAAAGAGGAATTTGGTATCCCTTTCTTTACTCGAACCTGGAGTCAAACCTACAGACTTTTCGTTAGAAGTATAAAACACACAAATTTTACCTTCTCTCGGTGTTTGAGCTGAGGTGTTCCATAACTTGAAAGATCACTCTCGTGTTGAAGCTGCCTACATCTAAGGCTTCATCTTTGAAGGTTCGAAGGTTTCTTTCAGTCCATAGGTTATACACAATAACAGTAAGGATAATGATGAAGGTATTGATGTCACAGTTTCTGAAAGTTGGTGACTGGTTAAACCAAATTAAAATGGATTGAAGGTTTGTTAGATGATGTAGGTGTACTTGGAAGTGGTTTAGACAGATTAACCACACTGTTTTAGAGAAAAGACATTCAAAGAACATATGCTCAATAGTCTTAAAGTCCAAGACACACAAAGAGCATCGATTTGGGGTGTGAAGGTAAAGGATTTTGTCCCTTGTCTGCAATGTATTTAGGAAGGCTAACCATAAAATGAAGGAGCACCTAGGACTATTCCTTTTATGCCATAATAGTTTATACCAAAGAATAGTCTGATTTGGAGGTCTAATGAGAATGTAGACATAAGCATTTGTATACTTCATTGATGAGCTAGCTAGCCATTCCAAACTATCCTCTCGTGAAGAATCTAGATGGTACTGTAAAGGTTCTAGATTACTAATAGCCCCAACTGTTGTCTCTTTCCAGCCTATTCATTATTCTTGATTACTTTAGACACTCTTGCTGTCATAGGAAGCTCCGACCCATTGATCACTCTAGGAGTATAGTAAGCCATTAAGATACCTCTCGGATGCCAAGGATCCTGCCATAAGAAAGTATAATTTCCATTTCCTATTCTAAATCTGAATTGGTTCCCAATTTGGCCCCTAACATACAAAATCTTCCTCTAACTCCAAGAACTACAATTGTTAGGAAGGGTGCTCCAAAAATTTTTCTTTTCAGAATAATAGTGTGTACCCACCTAACCCATAAAGCTTCCTTATCATTAAACAGAAACCAAATTCTTTTCCCTATCAGCACATTATTCCAAGTAGACAAATGCTTAATACCTAGACCACCCTCTCTTTTGGATCTACAAATATCATTCCACTTAACCTTAGCATGAGCTTTTGTCTCCACCTTTCCAGACCATAAAAAATTCCTAAGTTTTGTCTCTATTTCCTTAATAATGGAGGCTGGGAGAATGAAGTGACCATACCAATATACCTGAAAAATGGAGAGGACTGAAATAACTAGTTATAGTCTACCAGCATATGAGAGATTTTTATGGGTCCATTCGTTAACTCTGTCATCAATTTTATCCAACAAGGATAAACAATCCCTCCTAGACAACCAACCTATTAGAAGAGAAACTCCCAGGTATCGAGTGGGAAGGTGAACTCTTTTAGGACCCGACATAATTTCTATTTGATGGGCCATCTAGTCCATATCTGGAGATAAAAAGAAATGACTCTTGGAAAGGTTCATTACCATGCCAGATAAATTAGAAAAGGTGCTTAAGCATTCAAGTAAAGTATGGGTCGAGGACAAATCACCATGACAAAATAGTAAGAGATCATCAGCAAATAGGAGATGGGTAAGTTTAAGGGCTTTACATCTCCAATGGTATTTAAAGGAAGTACTGCCATCTATACAAGCATTTAGGCTCTTTGAGAATACCTCCATACAAATAATAAAGAGAAAAGGAGATAAAAGGTCTCCTTGTCTTAAGCCTGACTTCCCTAGAAAGAATTTTGTAGGGGACCTATTGATCAAAATAGCATACGAAGGTGAGGTAATGTACTCTCTTATCCAATCAATGAACTTAAGAGGACAACTTATAGCTACTAGCATATTAAGGAGGAAATCCCAATGTATCGAGTCATAGGCTTTTTGTAAATCCACTTTGAAAGCACATCTCCTATGGTTATTAGCAAGATGGTAATTCTTGAAAATCTCTTGGGCCAACAAGATATTATCCCCTATTCGACGGTTCTTAACGAAAGCACTTTGGTTTGGGCTAATAATGTAAGGGAGTACCTCTCTATGCCTATTAGTCATGATTTTTGCAATCACCTTATAAATCATGTTACAGTATGAGATTGGCCTATAATCAACTACTGTGGAAGGATTATCTTTTTTAGGAACAAGAGTGATGAAAGTAGAGTTAATCCCTTTAAGTAATCTCCCATGATGGAAAAATCTCAGATAGCATGAGTAATTTCCTCCCCTATTATATGCCATTTATGTTTAAAGAAAAGCCCATTAAACCCGTCGGGCTTAGGAGCCTTATTGGCATTAAAAGAATTGAAAACATCCCTAATCTCTTGTACTAAGACTTCAGCAATGAGTTTTTTTTGAGAGTTTTAGAAATCTAGTGTTTATGCATTTGTTGATTCCTAATTCATGATTTTTGTGCTTAATTTGGTCCTTCATATCGATTTTTCATAAGTTGCAAATTGTCAGTATTTTGTCATCATTTGATATTAATTCTGCATAACTTTTATGAGGACAATTGATACTGCAAGAATTTTATTTTGTAGGACCGAAGGAGTCAACTTTCTAAGAAGTCAACAGGTCGCGAGATCCGCTGGGACGAACCAAAACCTCCATTCGTCGCGACGAATTTATTAGACACAAATTAATTTGTCGCGACGAGTGACCAATATTTATTCGTCGCGACGAACTTCATTAATTTGTCGCGACGAATTTCGGATACCCGACCCAAAAATAGCAAAAATATCCACTGTTCCGACCCGGCCCGCGCAGAACTCCTATAAAACCTTCCGTTTTAGGTTAAAACAGGCGGCCGCATTCCCGAGGTAACTCTCCCACTTCGTCTTCTTCCTTTCGCTTCTAATAGGTTTTGTTTCTCTGTTTTGCAGATTCGCTGCCACCACCAGACGACGTCCACCTCCATTCTCTTCATCTCTTCGTTGCCCGTCATCCACATCCTCTACTTGTTCGTCGTTGGAGTCATGAACCGAGGTGATATTCCAGCAGTGATGGGTTCATCCGGTACCATGCGTGGCTAGGCGTCGGATCTCCTGAAGATGTAGCACGGTCTGAGTTCCATGAGCTAAACAGGGGTAATCGATCATAGTTTTAGATTTCTGTCGTATTTTTGTAACAACTCCGAGTTGGAGATTGCAATGTATGACCGAATGAATCTTGCTATAGTTTAGTAGGATGTTAAACTTTGATTTGTGTTATGCATTGGTTTATGTTGAATGTTGTGCCTGAAT
>JAOTBA010000002.1:23949288-23966486 GCA_025629845.1 Erythroxylum squamatum | reverse complement strand
AATAAACAAATATCTAGGGTACACAATCAGAGATGATGAGAATGCCCTCAGCCATAATAATTAAAAAAATAAATGAAAGGGGCAAAGGGTTACAAAACCAAGTGGTAAAGAAGATCGATCGAGGTGGAAGAATGATGCTAAGCTTAAAGAAACTCGGGCTCAAGGAGTAACTAGCAAGAGGGAGCTACAAACGAGGATGTCAAAAGAAATTATTGTCTGGGATACAAGAAATGCTACAACTGTGGCAAGAGGGATCACTTTGTCAGAGATTGTCAAAGTAGGCAAGCTGAAGGAAATGTTGCAAATGAAGAAGAATAGGACTTGCACATAACATGTGCAATAGCGAGGTAATGAGTAGCAAAGAGCTCACAATAACATTCTTTACTAATACAAGAGGAAACTGCATTTATCTTGGTGAATGATAAATCAATTAATTACGAAGATGACTAGATTGTTGATTTGGGAGTTATAACCATATGATTGGGGATAAAAAGAAATTATCAACCATATCAAAATATAAGGGGGATTAGGTAGTAATCACAAAAAATAACTTTTGACTACCTATAGGTCACATTGGAGAGATATTTATTATGCCTCAATACAGTCAGAACCAATTATAATTATGTAATGTTTATCATGTCCCTAGTATTAAAAAGCACTTGTTTCTAGTTTCATAACTAGAAAAAATGGAAATTATGTGGTGTTTGGGCTTGAAGATGTATTATGCAAGAATGTCAAAATAATCAGTCCTCTAATCTTGAAGGGATAAAGGTTAGAGTCTATCTATCATCTATGTAATGTCAAACAGACTGCTTACGTAGACAAGATAAGAAAGAATGAGACTGTACACTTATAACACGTAAGTCTCAAGCATGTTAGTTATCACAAGCTGAAGGTGATGATAAATAAGTCCATATTAAAGGGTCTTCCTCAACTAAAGGTTCCTGATGACACTGTCTATGCAAGATGTCAATTTGGCAAGGCATATCAGCGGCCATATGAGGATTCTAAGTTTAAGGCCAAGGCACAATTATAGTTAATACACTTAAAACGTATTTGAGAATGTCAAGCAAGGCAACCATCAATCAGAGGTATGCAATATATGATAGTCTTCATCGGTGAATTCTCAAGGCATATTTGGTTTTACTTTATGAAAGAAAATTTTGAAGTTTTAATGAAGTTTAAGGAGTTCAAAGAAGATTTGAAAAAAGAAGGCCAAAAGATATGGTGCTTACGTACAATTAATGAGGGAGAATATACATTTGTCAAATTTACAAGATACTTGTAGTAGTATAATCTTTGGCACCAAATAATATATCCCAATATGCTGCAACATAATCGTGTAGCAGAGAGAAAGAACTAACATTTAGCAAAAATATGTAGAAGTATGCAACATGTCAAAAATGTCCCACAAACATTTTCGGCAGACTGCATGAAAACTGCAGTTTATGTGACAAGAAGCTACAATAGGCTAAGTTAGGCTTCATCTCATGACATCAGAAGTTATAAAAGGTGCAGCCCATTGTAAGCCGCTACCAAGTTTTTAAATGTGTCTATTATTTTTTTATTAACATTATTTTCACATATTACATATAAATGATAACCACAATTAATATAAAAAGATCATTTACTCATCTTACAAATATAAAATTAAGAATAATACAAAATATTTAAAATATTACAATTTCATTATATAATAAATAAATAATAATTACATCACATAAAAAGAATACTTTTTTCATCATAATAAAACACTGAAACAGTAGCATGATGACACAAATTCCTACCTCTGATGAAATCCTTTCACATTAAACCCATGCATGACCGTAGATGAACTTGGTTACTTTTTTTGCTTTTTGCACAGTCTCATTAATAATAGGAAAACACCTAGCATCCCCTATATTTTCCAACATTAAGTTAATGTAATATACAACACAAAGAGTATAATAAAAAGAATTATACTTTCTTTTGTAATCTTCTTTCAGCTGCTTTATAAGCAGAATCATTGTCAATAATGAACTGAGTAATATTTTCTAACCTTACTTCATTCACAACTTCATCGAATACTTAAATAAAGTGTTAGTATTTCTAACAAGACCAAATGTATCAATAGATAGACTTTAAAAACATTGAACCCTCTACAAAATAAATCAAAAAATTAATAATAAGCTCATGTCTTTTATCTGTCTAACCATCACACATGATTGAACACCTAAAAGTAGCCTAAGCTATTCTTCTTTTATCCAAATAACTGTTAATTTCATAAACAGAGCTACACAAAAGTTTACCTTTGTAATCATTAATTGAAAGAGCTTTGTATCCCGGACTGTAAGAGGCAATAACATCTACCATAACTAATAATGACAAGATTGGGAAGCACTAAATGATATACCTGAATGATATCACCATCTAGCCATTGTCATATCTACATTATAAGCTGCTTCTTTTGATTGTAGGGCACTTTGAATTGAAGGCTGAGCTCTGTAAGTTGTTCTTGGTGCAAAAAAATTAGACAAGTGTTTTCTTCTTTTCCTAACATCAAGTCTAGGTGCAACATTCACTTCTTGTTAAGTAGGAATACTATCACCTTCAACATTCCCATTATCATCCTGAACACCAACAAACAAACTTCTACTACCAATTTAATAATTCAATCTCTACCTTCTATTTTTTTTATGCTGATACTCTTCAAGCAAAGTCTTCATTTATCATTTCACATCATGACTCACTTTTTTACAAGGTTTTACATCACCTTTAACCCGAACTAAATACTTATTTAATTTAATGATTTTTCGACCTTTCTAATGCTTGTTACAAAACAAGCAAATGGTATGGTTCTTCATTCTGGGGACCAATTCAATATGAGCTAAAACTGGATCATTGTATCTTCCTAAAGCAGTTGAATTATCATGAGTACTTGAACTTCCTTCCATTTATCTATAAAAATAAATAAAGATATATATCTAAATTAACTTAATAACTTCATATTAAAATAAAGAACACATGATTTAATTATCAACTAATATCACAAAATATGTATTGTTTAACTCAAAAGTCCAAATTAACACAATTACACAATACACTTATACATCTTATATAATATAGCTCATTTTGTATGATTACATCATACACAATTCAATTTCATCCAACACAAATCCACCAATAAGTCAAAAACCAACAATTCAAGTATTCAACACATACAATTACACAATACACATATATATATGTTATATAATATAATTCTTTTGTATGTATACATCATTCAACCATAAACTAAAGACATACACTCACAACAATAACATATTCAACTTCAACCGTAACTCACAACTATAAGTTTACAACTTACTTTATGTAATCTCATAATTCAACAATAAACTAATATATTTTGTTTACTTATACAATTCATTTTGTAATGCTTATAAATATTTTTTTAACTAATTTTAATTAACATTGTTACTAAAATCCGAATTCACAACTTTAATTTAAAAATCTTTCATTCACTAATTTTAATCAACATTCTTAGTTTCTTGCTCAAGTTAACTCCACAATAAATAGTAAACATACACAACACAATTCAATTTCATCCAACACAATTCACTAATAAGTCAAAAACCAATAATTCAAGTATTTAACATATAAAGTTACATAATACACATATACATCTTATATAATATAACTCATTTTGTATGATTACGTTATTCAACCATAAACTAAATACATACAATATTACACTCATAACTATAACCTATTCAATTTTAACCATAACTCACAACAATAAGTTTATCACCTATTTTATGTAATCACATAATTCAACTATAAATTAATTTATTTTGCTTGCTTATACAATCCAATTTGTAATGCTTATCAATGTTTAGTTTTCTTAACTAATTTTAATCAACATTGTTATTGAAATTCTAATTTTCCATTTTAATTTAACAATTTTTCATTCTCCAATTTAATCAACATTCTTAATTTTTTACTCAAATTAACTTCATAATCAACATACACAATGCACTACACAATTCAGTTTAATTCAACTCAATTCAAGATACAAAATTACTAAACTACACAAAGTCACAAATACACAATTCAATATTCAAATTAACAATCAACTAATTAAGTGATCAACACAATTCCATAATTTCAAAATTCTATAATCAACTTCACAATTCCACAAATTCACAACTTCACAATTCCACAAAATTTGTTGCAATTTTTTGCAACCTTCACTGAGCTAAATCCCTGGATTGGTGCGAGTTAATTGGTGGGTGGGTTGGTTCAGGTCGAGTTTGAATCTGGATATGCAAAATTCCAGATCCTGATCTGATTTGTAGCTGGAGGTGCGAGATGGTGACCAGAGACCCAGAGGCTTGGGGGAGTGGTGGTCGGTGACTAAAAGAGAAAAGGACCAGAGGTGGAGGCGGTTGGGTAGTAGGAGACAACACACTCGACACTGTGTAAGAGACGATTGTAGGGCGGCAATGCTATGGTGGTCGTCGATAGAGGGAGAGACGATCGAAGGGCTGGGCTAGGACTAGGAGTGGGACATTAGTGACTAGAGTTTTCAAAGACAAAGAGGAGAGAAGAGAGAGAGAGTAAAATAGAAAGGGAAGGAGGGAGAGCATTTGCAGAAGTATATGGGTGTTTAAAAAAAATTTGCAGTTAAGTCCTTCATTTTCTCAAAATTTACGATACAAACCAATATGTAGCCTTATTTTAAATACCGGCCAGTACCATACAAAATCATCAGTTCCGACCAGTATTTACGACCAGTACCAAAGAGTTATGTTTCATACCATTTTTCGATCGGTACAGTACATAATTCTAAACATTGCTAAAATCATTAATCCTCAACAACCTATGTCACTGTTATGTCTAGTTTCTATTGCTTTTAATTGCCTTCATATCTTGATTTTGGTTATAAATTCTTATTTTTCATCCAAATGAGAGATGAATTAAGTGAAAATGGTGTGAATATTGCATGCATGTTAATTGGATTATTTTGTGAATTTTTGCATGAAAAATGAAAGTTCACGAAAATAATTTGCATGAAAAGAAAAGAAAAACAAAGAAAGTTGTCACCACCGTGATAAGCTTAGTCGATTATTTTGTGAATTTTTGCATAAAAAATGAAAATTCACGAAAATAATTTGCATGAAAAGAAAAGAAAAACAAAGAAAGGTGGTGACTAACTTGTCACCACTGTGACAAGCTTAGTCATGATCGTGGCCAAGCTTCAACCCTCACGGGGGTGACAAACAAAGTCACCCCCGTGACATGTTTTTCCTTTAATTCAACAACTTATTACGTGTCATGTACAAAAGGGACAACTCAAAAACCTAAACCTAAAATGAGACTACAAATAGAAAGCTAGAGAGGAAGTGGTGGCACATTCCATCATACACATCTTTCACAACACACAGAGACTCATTCGGGGACACAAAACAGAAAGAGAGAAAGAAGGCGGAGGAAGAGAAGAACAACAAAGAGTTGGAAGCTTGGGACAGAGGCAGAAAGTGAGGGCTGAATCTGAATCCCAATGAACTTGAGCAATCATTCGGCTATGTGAGAACTAAGTAGAAGTAGAAGGCGAGAGTCAATGCAAAAATTTGAGAGTGGCAGGAGATCATCGCAACTCTCTCATCCGAACAATCGTTTGCTCATCCTATATTAAACGAAGGATCAAGCGAAGAAGTTTAATATGGAATGAGAAACTATGGAGGCTTAGGTTAAGAATTAGAAATATATTAACTTAAGCGGTAATTGTTAGTGGGGTTTAATAATTAATTTGGATGACAAACTTGCCGAATACAAAAGTTAGATTAGTTTGTTATTTGAATAGATTTTAGAACCCAATGTAATTTTAGTAAGACAACTATCCAATCATTTTCCCTTAATCATGCATAGGAGATTAAATTAGTGAAATTAATTCTTAAGAGTTTTTCACTTCGGTTAATCTATTCGTTTCTACTCCCAGTTAATTCCATTTACTTTTCAGTTTAATTTGGTGATTTTATTTAAAGTCTTCACTCAACAAATCAAGATAAAGTGCTTAGGATTACATTTTTTTTTATTTTTTTGTTCAAGGTTAATTTAAGTGAACCAATTTCACTTCGGCGAGAGACGACCTTAGATAATCACTACAACTACCTCATATACTTGCGAGTAGGATAGCCTAGGTATTTTTAGAACTTATTTGGGCACAATAGTCACCAATGACCACCACTCTCCACTCGTCCTAGTGACCATCGTTCTCCACTCCTCCAAGTCATGTTTATTCTTCATTCTTAGAGATTACAGGTTTCCCTGGTATAGGGACCGAGGACAATTGGACTTGCTCCTTCAAAAACAGTTGATAACAAATTGAGAGAATGAGATGATGATGAGTTCCCTTTATATAAAATGAAGGCCTGAAGTCAATGTTATAGCAACTGAAATCATAGTTAAAGGAGATGACCTACACATACTTTGATACTGCATTCTTGAAAAGCATAACCCAAAAACATGTTTCATACTGTAAAACAAATCCTTATTATCATATAGAAGTCTATAAATGAATGTGAGCTATCCCCATGTTGACACCCTAGAGCCTCTGATTGTTCACTTATTATCATCTAAAAAGGATTTCCTCATTTAGCCTGTGGCTGAATCGGAGTATGATGATTCCATTTGTGTTTATGAAACCCTGAAAATGGTTTGGAGTCTAGTTTAACTATTAGTATTCTTTATACTAATCGTTTTTAGTATAGATGGAATATGAAATAGTTATATTAATAAAACTTTTTCTCTATTATACGTGGAATGTTTATAATTAAAATTGTGTTCCTTCAAAACCTATAACTAATACTTGATATTAATTACATAAACATAGATCTATTTCATAAATATTTTAATTTCCATATATAAATATTTTCAAAATCAATGGAAAAGAACCTACATAGACTCTAATTTTGAGTACTTTTATCAAAATATAATACTAAAAAATCAATATATTGAATTAATTATAATATTATCTTAAATATTTAAGAATATGTAAATCACAAATATTTTAAGGGCTAATAATACTATTGATAGATTTAGTCTAATTAATCTTAGTTTCAAAAAAGAATAAAGGGTGAGCATCCGTTTTCTACTTGCAATATTAAATAGTTAATTCAATATGACTAATTTTTAACTAAATGACCAATTCAATTAATTAAAAATATGACTAATTTTTAACTAAATGATCAATTCACTTAATTAAAATCACATTCTATAGGTTGTAAAATGTCAGGATATTTAAACTCTAGAATATATTTTATAGTCAACTCTATAAAATTTTTTGGTCAATAGAAAAAATCGAGGTGAACATCAAAATTTCTTCCACAATTAATGGGCGGATGAGATTGAAAACAATGCAAATAAGTTGTAAATATACAATCACTGAAGTCTCATAACTTGAGCGACATATTGACTTTAGATACATCACTCTTCGTTCAAAGTAAGAACTGTTTAATTATAATAAATAATAGCGATATTAACGTTTGTAATTTCTTTACATTTTTACGTCTTTGATGGTTGATATTTAGTGCTAGATTATTTCTTAATGTCAACTTCAGTTTTTCAGGTAGGTCAGGTTCATGCCTCCTATTTTGTACTTTTTGTTTTTCTTATTAATAAAATAGGATATTCATTTCCTCCATAAAGTCGGCCGGGTTAAAAAAAAGATAAAAATATAAGATAAAAAGTTTTTTTCCCACGACAAAAGAGAAACTCAATGTTAAAATTAAAATTTTAAAATTTAGAACAAAAATTGAGCAGATAAGATAAGAGGTTTAAAGTTTAAAAAGTTTAATTGATATTAGATTATTATAAAATCGGTTAAAGATTGAGTAAAATTAAATAATTTGAATAATAATGGAAGAAGACTATTCTTATCAATTCAAAAGGTTAAAGTTTAATTGAAAATGATACTATTAAATAAAAACTAACTAATTTGTTGTAATTTATAAAAAATGATTAATTTAAAAAAAATGACCGGTTAATTAACAAACTAATTGATTTTAATAACGAAGGTTATTAAATTAAATTGAATCTAAAAATTAAAAATTGAATTAAAAAATTAATCTGTTTAAAGTTTTTACTGCTAAATTGAACTAATTTCTAAAACATTGGTTAAAGTTACGGAAAAATAACATTTGGGATAAGAAGATAGCTTTTTCACAAAAAAAAAAAAAAGAAAATATAATTTAATGAAAAACGATGGTTAAAGAAAATAACTTTGTGGTAGCAAAAGGCGCAAACAAACAGATCGTTTAGCAGGACCTAGGTGTACAGCTTAAGGTTCGCCTCGCAGTTTAAGCTGTGCTTTAAGCCCATTTAGCCTACTTCTGAATCTGATCAAAACTTATAAAATGACAGCTGTGGGATTTGAACCCACGCCCTTTCGGACCAGAGCCTAAATCTGGCGCCTTAGACCACTCGGCCAAACTGTCTTCTTGTGATGAAGCCAAAGTAAATCTTATATAACAAAAATAAAACTGTGTTTAAAAGGCTTTATTTTGAATAAAAATTCATTTTTATCTATAAAATTAAAATTATTCGTTTTGTATCAATGGTAATTAATTTTCAATTTAGACACGGGTAATATATCTCTTATCTCCTTATTTTATTTTTCTAAATATCATCTATATTCTTATAACATATATTTAAATAATTTTATGTTGGAAATAAAAGATGGTAAGAATAAAAAAAAGTATTTAAAGATTCACAGCAACAAGAACTTAGGGATAAAAAAAACATGTGAAAAGAATAAATAATAATAATCATAAATTATTAATTTTGAAACAAACACTAGATATGCATTAGGATAGACTTATTACGTGAGGCCAACTTAATTAGTTTTATATATTCATTAATATACCCCTAAAGTGAAAGCTATTTGAACTTAGGCATTCGAAATTAAGGAAGGTGATTCCTTTGCCTAAACACATTTACTTGCAACTTCAACCTATTTAAAATATTAGAAAAATAAATCAGGAACTCACTCTTACTTCCTATATTCTCATTGCCATATAAAAAATTTGAGTACACAAGGAGAATGTGGTACATAAGCATCTAATTGCCAATAATAAGAGAAGCATGAATACAAAGGGACACGTGCGAGGAACGCATCAAGACGACATGCTAGGCTTTTGAATAGCAAATCTAGCCACCAATGCATCTTGCAAAACAGCTATGCGTCGGTGGCGGTGGAACAGATGAGAAGAACTCTGGATTCTGGTTGAGTGACTCTGAATAGCTCTCCAATGTAGCAACTATCTCATCAAAATGAGGTCGTTTCTTGGGATTTCTTGACCAGCATTTCTTTATGAGATTGCTAAATGCCTTGGGGCATGTATGGGGTAATGGAGGCCTAGCATTCTGCACAACAAAATTTTGCAATGTATTGGGTAAAGCAAAGTCATCAATTCAATGAAACAGATCAATTCAGTGTGTAAAGGAGAATCCTATTGCTACTCTTAAGCAACCATCGCAACTTCTGTAGCATAAATCCATAGAAGACTAGAAAACATGTGTGAACGTTGTACATGGTTCTTCAAAAGCATTATAACTACTCGCAGAACAGAAAAGATCTTTTCAATCATTGTTAAGCATCTAGTTAGTGTTATCTTTACAGTGGTTTACAGTATTTTGTAAATAAGATAGGTTTGCTCTTCCTAAAGGACGCAACTGTGGCGTGTTCCCAACTAGCAAAAAACGTTGTCGATGATATATAGTTAAACGAGTTGTTCCCCAAAAGCACAGTATTGTCCCTCAAGATTACCCTTGTTCTTAAGTTCACAACTTTCTTTGACAAGTCTCAAATCCAACTAAGATTAGTATCTACAAATCAAGAATTAGGGAAGTCCTCAACAAGTTTTTAGCACAGACAGTACTGAATTTCTATCTTCTTGCTATGGTAATGGGTACCTAGAGCATCACTTTTCATGCCGGAAAATAAACCCCACATTAACATGATTCTGATGTATTATAACCACTTCCGGCCCTATCCCAGATTAATGACCTTCACCAGTGGGGTCATTTCATGATGGAGAAAAACACCTTTAAGAACTAACAGAAGACCATAGAGTGATCACAAATTTTGGCTGTAAAACTGAAGACATTAAACAACAGAAACTGAACTAAAAAAACTTTACCTTCTGGCAGACAGCAAACGCAGCCTGTTCTGGAGTCATATCATCAAATGGAATCAAAGCTGTTAAAAGCTCCCAAAGGACAATGCCAAAACTATAAACATCAACTTTCTTTGTATGCTGTTTCTCCTTTATCATTTCGGGGGCCATCCAACGATATGTCCCAGTGAATCCCTTGGCACTACCACACTGAGATTCAAAGCATGAGATACCAAAGTCAGCAACTTTGACACACATGTCTTCTCCTAGCAGTAAGTTTTCTGACTTGAGATCCCTATGAAGTATCCCTTCTGCATGAAGGTATTGCATCCCCCGAGCAATGTCAAGAGCTAGTTTGAGAACGAGGTGAAGTGGAACTGAATGTGGCTCTTGTTGATGAAGATATTTTCTTAATGAGCCCCCAGCCAAATACTCCGTGATAATACAAAACACAGGAGGCTTTTTACAACCTGCAACAAACTGAATGAAGAAAGCGAAAAGAAAAATAAAGATTGACGTCTGATAAACAAAGTTCACCACATGCCATTTGACTCTGGATTTCACAAGTTACGTGCGATGCAATGCCAATAAGGCCAGGAATATAAATGGAATCTATATGTAGATATTAAAAATGTGAAGATACATATAATAGGTCCTTCTAGTTTTACTATTCTTCACGCTCTCCTCTAAGTCTTCAAGCTTAGCTAACAATCAAATTATTTGGAGTTTCCCACAGAGTCAATCTGGAAAGACAACACGCTTAGCTAGTACTTGCGACTATTATTTTCTGTAATAACTTTCCACAATTGCAGCCGGTTCTCTAATGAAAGTAGTCTGATCAAGAAAGAATGCGAAGGATTTTAACCAGCACATATATCCACCCAATCATGCTCACCCTCTCGCACCCTTGTCTCTTCATTTTCCCCATCCACCATCAAAGCCGGCATTCTTGGTGACACTTGAATTAAATGTCAGGTCCCGTAGTTTCTAATGGAACAAAATTACCGATTCTTCATCTTCTTTTCCACATTCTAAAGCTACAAAGTATGTTAACTGTCAATGAAAGAGTTTTTAATTTAACCCTCCATACAGAAGAACAATAATGGGGGAACAATAAATAATGCACGTTGATCATGTCATTGTAGGCATCCATTAAATGCCTATCAACGGCAATCGCAATAAATAAATTTGTCTATCAAATTGTGTGCTACAAAATATGTTCCTCAAAAGCATTAACTTTTATTGTAAAACAACAGGACTAGAGTAACCACATCTTCCATTCTTATCATCGATGGACTGGTCCTTGCATCAGGTCATCATTGCTCTCGAACGATCCGGTGTGTAAGGTATATCTATGCCTCTAACACCGAGCTAAGAATCATCAATGTGATCATAACTGATCTACAAATAAAGGAGTCAACCAGACTCCTTAAAAAGTCCCAGCGAATATAAGAAGTGAAAAGTACAGTAAATAATTCCAGTTAAAAAAAAAAACAGTATATGAAAACATGCCAAGAAAGTAACAGAACTTACAGTGATGATATTAGGATGCCTTAACCGAAACAGCAAAGCTACCTCAGAAGTGAAATGCTTCTCCAGCATAGTAGCCAAGTTCTCATCTTCCTCAGGCTGGCTCATAAGCTTAATAGCAACATCTCGCTGCTTATATATTCCTCTATAAATCCTACTATGCCTCCCTGACGCAAATTTGTTACCAATGAACAGTTGGGACATATCAGCGCTCCAGTCTTCCTCTCCCTCCCCCTTAATCTCAGCCCCAGAAGAGACCAAATATTTTGACCAAGAAACTGCTCTATTATATTCTCCAAGAGAAAGTCTCGTCTCCGTTTTGACATTGTTGGATATTTGCTTAAAGCAGCGAAATTTCTTCATGGATTCCAAGCAAACCATAACAGAATCATCAAATATAGTCTTTTTCACTTAAACACTTAACATATAACCAAGAGGAGCCGAAACGTATAGTAGTCAGTCAGTTCAACCGTAACCCAAAAGGGAAAGAAAATTCTTACGCGCTGTTCATCATTCTACGTTTCGAATACACCAGCTATCCATGCACTGAAGCACTGACGAGCACGATTTTGTCGCCAACCAACTGACTCTACTTGAATCGACTTGAGAAAATCAAACTACGCTCATATCCAACTTCCAGATCACGCTACAAAGACCAAAATCAAAACTTTAAACCTTCTTCACCAAAAAGGACCCTCGTCTTATAGATACAGAGAGACCTTTTCAAACCCGGAACCTTAAAGCTCAAAAACCGTAAAAAGGAAAGGAAACGAGCCAAAAAAGAAACTCTTCTGCGCAAAAACATCGCTGGTCGAAAGGACATTAGCTTTAGAAGCTACGCCATTGCACGCAGTTGCAGCAACAATTTCAACCCAAATGCTGGAGCTTGACAAAGTTCAGAACTTGCTTGTTGGGTTTCCAGAGAAAAAGAGAGAGAAAGAGCAGGTCGAGTTGGGATGACGTCGTTGTTGTTTATGGTGTGAAGGCGCAGATGGAAATTGGTGGCTTTGTGTTCACTGTATCATCTCTCAATGACCTGAAGAAAAAATCGTTCAACAAGCCTCTGTCTTTTGGTCTCTCCAACTCACATACACACGCACACAGGCGCTCTCTCTCGCTAACAGTTAACAAGTAAGAAGTATCATTACACTACATTCATAACGTGCGAAGATCCACATCGGAGGAGACAGGGAGGGTCTTGCGATCATGACTTGCGGCCTTCCCTTTCCTCTATTTGCCCTTTCTTTCGTTCCAAACTTCTCCTCTGCCATTGTTTGGTTAGGGCACCACGTGTTCCGATTATTCCCTTTTTAACCAATTCACCCTCAATCCATTTATTTTCCAACGGGCCACTTATACAAAATGTACTAATATGACTATGTAATGTCAAATGTACTAATATCTTAATGTTGTGGCATAAGTAAACAATTTTAAAAAATCGGTAATGAAATGTATAGTTTTCTAATAAATAAAAAATAAACTATATTATTGGATTGCAAGGGGTATTAAGGTGAATGGAATTGGTACAAGGAAAAAGGCTAAGTTGGTCATTTTAACGAAGCCATAATGTTGTAACGGACAGGGTAAGACAGGGAGAGAAATTAGATTCGAAAGATGGTGCTGTACTTGTAAATTTAGTACTGTGTTGGGGGTGGGGTGGGGCCCACTTTTTTATAGAGAAATGAATGGACAATGGCCGTATGCTCATGGTCCTCTTCCGTATACGGCTTCATCCTTACTAATTTCGATGCAAATAACTCGAGTACCCCACGCACCCCTAAACACATTTATATATATAAGAAACCTGCCCACTAGGACTAGCTCCTCTGCAGACTGCAAGTACCAACCGAGTTGTGGTTGGCAATTCCTGGAGAAGAACCGGCAATACTTGAGACAACAACTAGGTGATGGGTCTACCTTGCCCAACGCCAACCTCCGTTTTATTTTTATGTTCATTATAACAAAAGGTTTGACAATATTAAGACTCTTTTGGTAATTAGTTGATTATATTAGTTGTTAGTTAATTTTATCAGTTATTAGTTAATAGCTGATTATATCAGTTGATTTAATCAGTAAATTATTTTAATTGTTTGTCATTTGATATTTGATAAAATTAGTTATTTATTATTAATTATTTATATGTAAAATAACTTTTAAGATGTGACTTAAAAAAAATATAAAGGTATGAATATTATATATCTTATTATTTCTTAGAATATTCTTATGGCACCATTGCTACGAGCCTAGCTCAAGAGTTAGGTAGTATTATGAGTTCAAGTCATATGATTAAAGTCTTTGGAAAAAGTTGAAACTTAGCTAATTTGAGATGTTACATTATTGAGTTAATGGTTAGTTAAAGAAAATATTAACCTCTATCTTCACTAAAATTCAACATTTATCCAACTAAAAATTGAATTCACTTTTAATTTTTTGTAATAATTTATGTAAATTCTTAATATTTTGATAGTTATAAAACAATTATGAACGTTAATATTTATTATTTAAACATAATTTAGTGATTACATTAAAAGGGTTAATATATTGAAAATTTTGAGATTTCAAATGGTGTTAACCAATACATGCGTCTCTTCTTTTCTCAATGATTCGATAACATCTTCCGTGCGTTTGCAGTGACTATGGATGTACGATTTTAATCACCTTAATTAATTAACTTTGGAATCTCTAAAATGAGGACGAGCTTTCTCCTGTAATCTGACGTTAATACAGTACGGTATCCTAAACAATGTCGAATCGAGAGCTCAAACATCAGTTTTGTTGGTGGAGGGTTGCAGGTGTTGGGTCATTATCAAGTATCTAATTCCAATCAAGAATCAATTAACTTTTGTCTAATGGATATAGACGACAACAATATATTCCAGATTAAGCATTGCAAATTGGTGGCTGAGTCAGAAGTTGGCACCCAGTACTCTTTGCTCATCGTTACTGATTGCACCATTTTGGAGGCATTCACATGCTCCCATTTATTATGCTACCATAAATAATACGCCAGTCCTCATAATGAGTCAAATATATACAGTTGCCCGTTACGGTGGTTTATGATAGACAACATTTGTCATTTAGTTCAGGTTGGAGACTGCATGAACATGGCTGATGGAGGACATCACGTGAACCCCTTTTGTTTCTCTTGAATTGTGGATTTTCTAACAACTGAGGTTCGTATTCAGACTGGAAGAGAAACAATGCATGTTGGTTCTTTCAAGTTAACCTAATTAATGGTATTTAAGTAGCCTTTTGTTGGTCTTTCTCCACTTGGCAAACTAGGGTTGCTTCAATTTTCCTCACATATACAAGAGGGGCATGTTAGGAAACCGGCCTGGAATCCGATCTCCACCGTAGCAAAATGCTTACGAAACTTTTTCGTATTTTAATTTCCAAAAAATCAAGATCAATTTAATTCTATAAAATGAATAACACATAATCATAATAAAGCGTGAATCTAAATTTGTACCTTATTCAAAGGCTTGATCATGTCCTTATCGTATCCCTCGAACCACTTCTGAAACTGATCTGTCTCAATCACTGTAGTCACACAAGTGTTTGGCCTCTAAAAATATCCACAGAATGAGTTAAGATAACTCTGTAACTCTTACAGAGAGGATTAAACAAGAATGCTAGCGCTATTATAGCGTAAGCCTATTTATAATAGGTTTTGAACGTTTTAGTAATTTAATTGAAATTAAATTCTAATTTTAATTAAACTTTAATTAAAATTATAAATAATTCTAATTAAATACCAATTGTGCACAAATTAGATCAATATCTCATATTGATCCTTATTTATTAAATATCTCATATTTAATCACAAAGTTTCTCAACCTTTACAATCAAGTTCAACTTGATTAAAATAACTTTACTCTCTTTAATCTATTCTATATGTGAGACCCATTAGATTATCATATATGTTGGCAATGATTATAAATTCTAATTCTAATTCATAATTAGAATTATAATTTATAATCATTGCCAACATATTGTTTAATTCTCCGATTAAAAAATTTATAATCATAGATCAAGATTATCGTCTAGTAACGTGTTATGATCACCCAAATATTTAGGAATGTCAAAATGGTTTTAACTAACCTTTTCGTGCATAATTTTACCATATAATTTAATCTTTTCATCAACCAATGTTCCGATTAGACATAGAATATATAATTAATATCTACTATATTTTAAGTCCAATCATATTAGTTATCCGCCATTAGTTATTGATTCAATTAATGATATTTGTAAAATATTTACATAACTTCATTCTACCTTGGCCAAGAATTTCTCGAATCAAAACTAATCGAGAACAATAGAATATTCTATCTAATTACTTTAAGGTGATGAATCATATTTTGATCACACAACTACCCTATATAGTTCATGCTACATCTAATGACTACTGATTGACCGACCTATAGTTAAATAGGTCATAAGTATCAAAACATAACAATTCCTATATAAGATAACTTTGGAGATCTCAAGTCAAATAATTACTTATACAATCATCACAATGAGAATTCCATATACATACAAGTAATGTTCCAAATAGATTTCTTATATCGGGTCTGTTCAGTGAATATGTTCTCTAACAAGTACCCATACGTTTGTTTAAGTATCTCCATAATTTAGCTTATGAGATCAAATACTCCTTCATAAGAAAAAACAAAATGTGTTAGTCTTTTTATGTTCTATTAATGTCCAGTCTTAATAGAACAATGATCAGAAACAATTTAGGGATAATACATAAATGCAATATGAATCTTATAATTATAATTTCATTATAATTTAATTTGCAACAAACAATTATCTCATAGACTTTATCATTTACATATAAACATGTATAAGTTAAATAATTCCTTTGAAATATTTTGTCACTAAACTATAACTAAAGCGATGGGTTGTAAGGTATAAACCAACAGGGCAATAGAGAAGTCATTAATCTGAAGCACCCCATTTTTTATAAATGTTCTTTTAAATAATGTAACCAAAAATTTATTTCTTTGGTATATTGTAAAGCATAAAAGATCTTTGAAATTAAAGTTTTAGTGGAGGAGAGGATTTTTTAATTTTGACAACCTATTAAATCCTTTGACATAATAATAATTAAAAGATTTTATTTGATGACAAAGAACACTACATTTTAAACTACTCAAATGTGAGCTTGTGACAACAAAAAAATATTTTTTTAGGCATCTCTTCTTTAAATTCACAGGCGAGGGACATATGTCAACCTCAAAGGTGATGCATCCCAAACAGTTCAAGCATATCATTATTGAGTGTCATTTCCGAAAACCCATTTTATATATGCCTCTAATGGTTCTTTAAGTTTGGATTAGTATTCTTTTGTGACCTTTTGGTATAACAGGAACTACATGGCTTGCGTTTAGTGTTGGGACCGAAACCCAACCACTTAAACTAAACCATAACAAATCCCAAATCATTAACCTGGCTATAAGCGGGAGCGAAAACGAAAGGAACCTAAACGAAACGAATGAACGGATCGCG
>JAOTBA010000002.1:23906908-23919631 GCA_025629845.1 Erythroxylum squamatum | reverse complement strand
CAACTAGACTCCAATAACCTTTAGATCTCAAAAGGTTTTCCATAATCATGCTCCAATGGTTGTAATGACCATCAAAGCGTGGTATGGCAGGTTGCAAGAAATTCTTTTCTTCACTCATTCTTCTCTTTTTTGTGAGTCACTCGAAAGACTGCGGCTTTCTTTTCTTAGATCCCAGTGGGGCTCTGATACCAGATTATTAGGAATTATTGATATCACTATAAGAGAATAACTTTATTTGAGATGCAATATGACTATATATAACAGCCTTACAAGATAAAACAGAAATCCAGATGCAGCCTACGTTACAGCAAAAAAACGTGGTAACTTAACTAGGAAGAATTCAAACCTATAATAACATCCTAAAAACTAGACACTTATTAATAGAATAACAAACTCTAATCCATAACACTATTTACTGTAAAATATAAATACTTTTATTATACAATTTTTAGTTAATTTAATTTGAATTAATCAATATTTTTAAAAGAACTTTCGTAAGTTCATAGCGTCGTACTCAAAACGACCAAGTAGAGAACAGGCCTATTGTATATACTGGAGATCCGAAATTCCCAATACCCATATCAAGTAGGGTTCCAAATCTGATTTTGCAGGAGCAAAATCGAGCACAGCAGACGATGGTGTGTGACAAATGTAAGTTCCCACTAAAAGCTTGGGTAATTACTCACGTAATTTAGATATTGGTTTCTATTTCCTCTTCTTTTCTGTGCCTGTGGCGTTGATCTTGAGTTGCGGCGGTTTCTGTTGCAGGCGAGAAGAAGCTAACAAAGGTTATTGTTCCTGATAAGTGGAAGGAAGGAGCCAGCAACACCTATGAAAGTGGTGGCCGTAAGATCAACGAGAACAAGCTCCTCTCTAAGAAAAATAGGTTCTTTATCGTTCTTTATGTTGTTCATACATTAGTTTGATTCTTTCTTTGAATACCCTAAAGCGGTTCGTATCTGGTTTTGTATTGCTTGATGTCTCAGTTTCGTAATTTGACCGATGGGCAAGAGTAAAAATTAGAATCTGTGGGATATGATAGAATTGTTAGTGGACTTGCTTGAAAGATCAATGCATTTTGGACTGCGTAGTATCTGTGCATTAAAGGGAAAATGCCTTTGTTCTTTTTTTTTAATGAAAAATTGAAGAATCTCATTGAAGTTCCCTAAAGGAGGATGAAAAGTACATAGTTGCTAGCTACTAGACAGCTCTGGAAATCATTGCCATATGCTACAAGAGTTCATCACTATTTAAATAGTTTATGGATGTAGCTGCATAAGACATTTCAAGTAGGATTAGTCCAGAATTCCAGTTCCTTAGCCATGTTTAATGCTCAGGAACTCTTCTCTTTAAGTCACAGCAGGCAAACACCACTTTGACATCAAGGAATCACTATATTCTAGGTAAATTTGATGTGCCAAAATTTGAATTCTAGTTGTCCTTATCAGCTCTTGCAAGAGTACATCTCCTGGACCGCTTGACCTTGGTTTTCTCTCCAAAAAGCCTATACTGTATTCCCAATAGCAATCTTAAGCACCAATAAGTCTCCTTTCCTCACATTATAGTCGAGGAAACCAAGCTATCAGGTCCTGCAAGCTAATTGCTGGAGATTGCATGATGCAAAGCTTTTGAATCTGATTCCAGATGAAGGATGAAACTTTGCATTTGAAGAATAGATGAGCAATGGACTCCACTTTCTCCTTACAGAGAGCACAAAATGTAGGGATATTGAGGAATCCTCTCAACCTATCTGTGGTTGTTAGTTTTCCTTTCAAAAATAACCAAAGTGTAAAGGAGGCTCATGGACAAACCTGATTCATCCAAACTAAGCTATGCCAATTTGTTATGGGGCAATGACTTCTCAAAAAATCTCTACATGATGCATTAGTCAAGACCTCTGAAAGATGTTTTGGCTGTCGCAGGATGGCTCACAGTTGTGTGTGAGATTGAAACTGAGGATGTAGTCTATAGTATTGGTTCTAGTCAACTGCTCCTATAGGAGTAGTAGTTAACTAGAACTCGACTTACCACAACATTGTTTGGGATGTGATTTTTGTAGGAAATTAGCTTCGAAACTCTCCTTAAAGGTCCTAAATTTGTCCAATTATCACGCCAAAAATTTTTTGAATTCCCATTGCCTATTCTGTTCTTGAATGCTGATATGACTTTTTCCCTTAACTTTAGAATATTGACCATAGTCCATGAAGAATTATATTTTGGTTGAATGCATCAGAAGTTATCATTGCATAGATAATGTGCATGAATCCACCTTACCCATAATGCTTGTTTGTTAGTATTGATTCTCTAAATCCATTTGATCATAAGGACCCTGTTAGTTAATCGAGTAGGAATAATTCCCGACCCTCCCTCATTCTTTGGAAAGCATAGTTCACTTTGTTTCACGTTGGCCTAGAGCTTTCCTAGTACTTTCCCAGACTAAAGAGACTTCATCATTAATTTTTCAATAGTCTTCACAACATTTAAGGGAAGCATAACATGTGAAGACCAGTACACATGTAGGCTATTTGTCATTGAACAGATCAGCTGTACTCTTCTAATAATAGAAAGATTTTTGTTACATCAATTGAATAGTCTTCTTTGTATTTTATCAATGGAGGTTGGAACTAAATGGTAGTTGGTCTCTTGAAAGAAATGGGAATGGCTAGGTAAGTGAGGAGGCTTTTTATCTTTCAGCCTTGTCAAAGAAGTGAGCCAGTTGGAAATATGGTGTGCACCCAAGGATTTAAGGATTTGACTCTTTTCCTTGTTGATGGAGAGACATGAAAGATCTTTAAATGTGTTCAAGGTTGACATTAGAACATTAACAGAGCAAGGATCAGCTTTGGAGAAGAGGATAGGGTCATATACAAAAGATAAACTACTTATCTCCAACTTTCTTGCATTTTCAATGATATCTAAACTTACCCTCCTGGTTAATGACAAACTCGATGAGCCTAGCGAGGACTTCAACGCATATGGTGAAGAGGCAAGGAGAAAGAGGGTCTCCTTGCCTCGACCCTCCTGCACTCTTAATGAGATTCGTAGGTTCTCCATTAACTAGAATGCAAAATGATATTGTAGAAATGCATTGTTCAATCCAATTCACAAAAATAGCTGGAAAATCAAAAGCCCTCAAGAGTTTTTAGGATGAAATTCAATTTGTGGAATTAAAGGCTTTATGGAAATCTATTTTGATTGCACAAATCTTTATTGGCATGTTTCTTATTGTAGTTCTTAAAAAGCTCTTGGGCAAGTAAAATATTACCCCCAATATGTCTTCCCTAAATGAAAGCATCTTGAGGAGCATCAATTTACTGAATGAGGACTTTTTAATCTGTTATCTTGGAAATGATCTTATAAATTGTATTACAGTAAGAGACTGATCTAAAATCTTAGGGGAATATACCTTAGGGATCAAGCAAACAAAGGTTTTATTAAGCTCCCACGACATTTTTCCTTGTTCAAAGAACTCCAGGACATCTTCTGTAAGCCAGGTTCTCTGAAAGAAAAATGAATTAAGCCCTTCAGGAATGATGGCTTTATTGGGATTAAGAACAAAGAGAGCTTCGTCAACATCATCATTAGCATTAAAAACTCTGGTCAACATATCAATTTCTTGTGGAGATATCTAGTCCTTGACGAATATTGAAGCAGTTGAACTAAGGAAAAACTAGCATTTGGAGAGCTTTAAGTAGCAGAGAAATAGGATAAAGCTTCCTTCCTTAAGATCTACTTGTGATTCAATTATAAAGCCATTATCCAACATGAGTGAAGCAATTCCATTCACATTCTTCTAGAAAGCACTAAATAATGGAAGAATTTTGAATTCTTATCACCTTCCTTAAGTCATAAAATCCCATATGTTTGCTTCAAGATGGAGTAAAGTACCTCTACTGCTTGATTGTAGTTGAACAAAGCATCTTTCCCCTCAACCTGCAACTTTTTATCAGAAGGGCTCAAATAGAGAAGAGATTGAAGTCTATAAAGGTCCTCTTTAGCTTTAGATGTTGTAAGCCCCCCAGCATATACTCTAGAAGTGTCATAGCATGTTTAGGGTGTATTAAGAAGTGAACATAACAAATTAAGAGTATCTAAGTATAGAAAGAGACATAATAGTACTTAATGTAAAAGACATAAGTAAATGGGTAATTTGTTCATTTCAGTTTGGACATACATACTTAGACGTGAAATATGGATGATAATGGATTAATTGATGAGATTTTAGGCCAATGTGGGAATTTAAAAGAAGAAGGACCAATGTGCAATTTTCCTAAAGTCAACACATGAACTAATTGGATTAAAGCATGTGTGACCAATAAGAATAAAGCATATGTGTCCAATAGGAATTAAGCATGTGTGTAAGTGTTGAAAGTGCATGAAATGGGCATATGGAGAGGAGAGAGGGACGACATTTTAGGGTTTGAATTCTAGATTTTTCCTCTCTCATCTTCTCTCCACTTCATCTTCTTCATCCCATCATTTTGCATTTAAGGAATCGAGCTAATCTTAGGTAGAAATCAAGGTAAAAGTTAGTAGTTTTCTCTTCATCTTTATCTTTTCTTGCTTTGCTTATGAAGAATTGGAATTATAAGGTTGGAATTGGGATTGAGATATGTATTTGTGGTGTCTCTAATTGGTGAGTCAAGCAAAGCCAAAGAGGAAGGGAAGGAAAGGCATTAGAAGAATTACTTAGCCAATTTTAAGGTTTGGGACTACACTTAGTTTAATTTCTCTTTGTGTGTATGTTTGAATGGATAAAAAGATTCTTTTGGGTATGGAATGGTTGCTGTGACGGTGTGTTGGTGTTATTTTGGTGTTACTTGGCATGGAATTGGTTGAATCTAACAAGAGTATCGTGTAATGGAATTCTGTCTTAGGTTTGTTTGAACCAGTCATATTGTTTGGGTCATAATTCATCCTATAGGCTTCTAAATTGGGTGATTTCAGTTGCATATGAAACCTAAGACATAAGACTAGAAATCTCTAGAAGAGACTCTGACTTAATTTTGACTTATGACATTGGAAATTGAGATCGAAATTGGTGACTTGATGCTACCTCTGTTTTGGAGCAGCTTGTGATGTTTAGTCTATATCTCATGATTTAAAAGTCGAAATGACTTTAATATTTGGTGCTTTGGAAACTAGAGACATAGGGGAACAAATGTGCACAAGACCTTAAAACCTAATTCGAACGTTTTCTATGTGCATATTATAGAACAAGTAGAGGTATGAATGGCGAGTGTCAATCACAATCGTGATAGGGGTGTCACGATCGTGACACAACATCAAGATCTTCTGTCATGAGCGTGACTTGAGTATCAGGATCGTGACCTAGTAGAAAACTCTTCAATATGGAATGGTTGCTGCGATGACGTGTTGGTGTTATTTTGGTGTTACCTTGCTTGGAATTGGTTGAATATGACGAGAGTATCATGTAGTGGAATTTTATCTTAGGTTTGTTTGAGCCAGTCATATTGTTTGGGTCATAACTCATCCAACAAACCTCTAAATTGGGTGATTTCAATTGCATATGAAACCTATAGGACTAGAAATCTCTAGAAGAGACTTTGACTTAATTTTTTCTTTATGAAATCAGAAATTGAGATCGAAATTGGTGACTTGATGCTGCCCTTGTTTTGGAGCAGCTTGTGATGCTTAGCCTATATTTCATGATTTAGAAGTCCAAATGACTTGATTTTTGGTGCTTTGGAAACTAGAGACATAGGGGGAACAATTATCCAGAAGACCTCAAAACCTAATTCGAACATTTTCTATATGCATGTTACGGAACAAGTAGAGGTATGGATGGTGAATGTCTGTCATGATCGTGACAGGGGTGTCACAGCATCAAGATCTTGTCACGAGCGTGATACCTCTACTTGTTCTATAATATGCATATAGAAAACATTAGAATGTTCTATTTTGGTTTTCATTATTTAATATTAGAATGAATACCCTGTCTTTAAAGTTAGTTGAATTGTAGTCTGTGAATTAAGTTGGCAGTATCTTTTGGTTGGGTTCGTGTTTGATACTTGTGGTATGAGACTAGGTGCTGAATGAATTCCAGTTTTACTTTGTATGAGATCATATTCTTGTATGTTTCTCCCTCAGAGTGCCACTTAAAGGTACCTAAGGTCTGAATAGAAGTAGAGCTAATCAATATTTTGTATTTATGTCTTCTAACATGATGTTAGTCTTTCTGTGGATAAAACATTTTTGGTTCTGTTTTCATATTTCTTGGTAACTTGGAATTTCAACGGTGACAGGTGGACTCCTTATGGCAATACGAAGTGCATCATTTGTAAGCAACAAGTCCACCAAGATGCAAAGTATTGCCACACTTGTGCTTATTCAAAAGGTACTGCTTTTAATTTAGGGTAAATTACATTAAAAATTTTACACATTACTCAAATTTATAATACTAGTTAGAATGATCAAAAGTAGTTATAAAATGATTGAGCTTTCAATTTATGACAAAAATAGTTTGTTGTTAACTCTATAGTTAACAGCGATGATGTGACACGCCATATTAGCAGAATTATTTGACATGATGGTATACATGTGATACATGGTGAGGGAGTTTGTCTTGATGGCTCAAGGTTTGGAGCTTTGATGGGTTAAGTTTGGGCGGGTGGGAGTTGGGAGGGTTCAGGTCTTGAGTGGGGTTTGGGCCACCTGAATTTTGACTGGGCTCGAGATTGAGCGACATTAGTCAGGTCTGATCAGGCTTTGAATCAGGTTTGGATTGCATCATAGGAGTTGGGTCCGACCCGTTACTATCCTTAATGTTAACTGTTGCTAGTAAAAGAGGAGACAGAATGGACAAGAAACAAGAACAATGGAAGAAGGTTGAGAAAGTCACGTGACAAATGAGAAGAAGAGAAAAAAAAGAGCAATTTAATTAAATAAAGAAAGCATGGGAGGCAAAGGAAGGGTAAAAGAAGAGCCAAAGAGAAAAAAGAAGAAGAGAGATGACAGGGAGGTAGAATGTAGAGAGGAAAAACATATTAAAAATAAGGAGAAGCGTGAACGATGAGAGAGTAACAATTAGCGTAGAAAAACTGAAATAACAATTATGTGAGAGAATTAAATAAGAGCTAATCTAATTTTTAATTTTAAATTAATTATTTGATGTGTCAATTATATTTCCCGATGAATGTCATTATGTTAAATAGTTTTGCCTATGTGATGTATTAATCATGAAGTTAATAGTAAATTGTTTTGATTATAAATTAGAATTTTGATTTATTATTATTCTTTTTATAATTTTGATCAATATCATAAAATTAGATAAATTTTGGAATATTTGTTGTAACTTATCCTTTAATTTAATCATGTTCTGCATCTTTTTTCTGATTGAGATGCTTTGGTTCCAGTTAATCTTGAGTCAGTGGTAGTTTCTTAAAAATTTTGTGAATGTTACAGGAGTTTGTGCTATGTGTGGTAAGCAAGTTCTTGACACCAAGTTCTACAAACAAAGCAATGTATAATTCAAGCAATGTTCAGTTGGACGTCATTAGTAATAGACGTGAGACTGTTCAGCAGCTCAACTGATGTTCCTAATTGGCTTTGTTGAGGTTGTAAAACACTGTCATTGAATGTAAAAGCGTTTCATCTGACCCTTATCGTGTAATTAAGCTTCCCTTTTATTTCAGTTTTTTGGTTAGAGTAGCATAATAAAGGCTCTTTACCATACTCTTACTTGATTGTTGATATTAAAATTGGTAATCGGGATTCATTTCACCGAATGGCCTAGATGTGTAGCTGTAAAAAGTGGACCTGAGCTCTCAAACCGTTGGAGAGGCTGTGCTGATATTTGACAAATGGGGTTTGAAATAGTTCGGATGGATTTCAACATCAAAGCAGGTCTCAAGTGAGTTTAAGATGATGACAAGAGTATGTGCACAACTGGAAATTAGTTGAGAAGGAATCTTGCCAAACTTTTTCATTTCTTGGTGTGAGGTAGTCAACAGTGACTTGGAAGATTTGAGCGGTGCGAATGTGCAATGTGGGCTCTGACCATATGTTACCGTATTCCAACGGAAAGCAAAACGTGTATGATAAATTTTGGACATTGGGTTATACGACTACCAAAAAAAGGAGCACGTTTGATGATGTTGATTCAAGTTTTCTTTTTATTTTTTATTTGTTTGGTGAAATTGAAAAGAAGTCTCTGTTTTTGAGTTCATAGTAAAACATGAGGAATGCATGAAAATCTCTTTTGAATAAGTCCATCTATGTGAAGTTGAGGAAATAAATATTGTGCTAATGTATTTCTTCCGTGTAAGACCTTTCCAAAAGTAGTTTATTGGAAAGACGATTCTGGCAAAAAATGACTTGATGTCATGATGGTCTCCATCTCAATCTCCAAGCCGCAACATTAACTAGGGAAGAACAAAACAAATCATTATGGACTAAGTAATGAACGTACACGAGTTTCTGTCTATATAATCTAGCGGCACCTTCTTCTTCTTCGTAGGCATTTCATGGGAGGTGTGTTTTATGTTCATCATCTATATAGTGGATTAGAACATTGAACCCGTAAGTCTTAGCTAACAAGCACGTGGAGTATGGAAAATGACAGTTCTCCAAGAGTTACCATCTCCAAGAGTTATCAAGTCTTAATGTTGCTAAAGAAAAATACACAAAAGCAAAGGGTATATAATATTCATTTATGGCACTGGACTTTGATTAACTGAGTTGCAAATAAGGAAACCTTGCTAGAGTACAGTTACAGCTTTACAAGAGAATAATGGATTAAATCTTCTGCTCTTGCAATGGTTTGAACAGAAGACGCTATATGACATCAGAATGCCTAACTATGCCCTTTGCCACTCCAAAATTACAATTCTCAGTTTTAATTTGCAGTTTCATTCACTAGTCGAGTATCTAGAGTTCCAATACTTCTCGATTTCCTCAGATGTTCTTCCAGGAATCCTCCCAGCTATCAAAGCCCACCTAGTAGCATGCCACAACTTGAGATCAGATGGAGTCAATCTTGATCATTTCTAAGCTTAAAATCATTAAACCTAAAAATGAACTAACCTCTCTCCAACCAGATTGTACATCCTAATTATGAGATTTTCTTCATCCTCCGAGAATTCTACCTTTGATTCCCGACTCGTTTCCTCTGAACAGTTACCCCAAATTAGAAAAGAAGGCAACAACATAGATTGCATAATGCTGTACGAAAGTGAGTAATTAAGAACCTTCAAGCACAGTAATGAAGAGGAGACAAGGTAATATATAAAACCAGTTCCCCTCTTGAGGAAATTTCTGTCAACAGGATATACGAACAATAATTCGAACGAGATTACCTCGAGAATCGGCAAAGGTGTCATCAGAAGACGAATGCTCAGAGTCAGCCATAGTATGGAATTGGAGTACTAAATTGCGGGCTGTTAAGATGGTTAACCTTAAGAAATCAAGCTTAGGAGTAGCAGTCACAAGTTTTGCGGCAATGGATGCTTTTAAGTACTAATATATCAGCACTAACGGGGAGTACAAGATTCTTGTTGGGCATATTTGAAAACATAGAATGGAAGGTGCAGAGGTGAGAATGGTAGTTGCGTAACAGTAAGTGTTACAATCTGACAGGTCTGATGTGTAGTCGAGCCTTTGTAGTTTGGATTTTAGTTTGTGGCTAACAATTAATTATTGGGTGTCCTGTAACATGTATTAGACATCGGGGAATGGAAAAAGTAAAGGGTAAAGTTGCGGCCAGATTTCATTCTTTTTGTTGCAGTAGAGCGACATTTAAAAATGCTGCAACAACCACCCATCCCAATTCACCTTCCTTTTCTTTCAATAAGCATTTTGTAAGCTGATTGATCGCTTATTATATGCTAAGGTTTTCCTATCATTTGCTAATAACGGATAATCTTGTTGGTAAGGTGTTGTTCTATAGCAGGTTCGCTGGCAGGATTGTTACATTCTCTTCCATGTACATTACTCCTTTTTTTTTTTTAACTGAAAAGGAATACAAACAGACAAAATCAAAACAAAACAAGACCCAACCCCCTAGCTACCGCAGGATCCGCCGGGTCAAAACACCTTGCTGATCTCGTAGTAGGTAGTCCCAGACGGTCGTCGGGGGACCCTGGATAATGTGCAGCCCTGGTCGTAGAAAAGTTGCAAGGATGACCATTTGATCCGCACTCTGAATCCCTTCGCGATACACGTGTTGCAATTGAATCTCCCAGTCGCGATGTAGAATGCGTCGAGTACTTGCCACCAAAGAAATAGCATCAGTGAGAACTGTGTTGGAAGATGAGAGAATGTTAATTATCTCGAGTGAGTCGACTTCCACGATCCGTCGGTAACCAAGCGCCTAAGTCAAGTGGAGACCAGAGTGGACTCCCCAAAGTTCCGCAGTAAGAGTGAACATCACTCTTTATCAACAGAAAACGACTTCCGTTTGAACAAACCTGTGAGAAGTAGAAGCATGTGAAACATGTCGACATAACTTGCTCTTGAAACATCACTACGTTTGGTTTGGTGGTATGTCTCTATCTTTAAATAAATGATGATATAGACGCTTCATAATCATTATTAATTTCCAATTATGGGCTACGCTTGAATCAGCAGAATATTTATGTATCAACCAAATAAAAAAGCAACCTGTTGGAATGTGTAATTAACTTGTACTGTTGCTTTACTTACTTTAGATAGGTTGAGAAGAATTTGTTAAAAATCTAAGTAATTTGTAGTACAATGTAGTTATAATTAGTTTAATAAGTTTACTTATAAAGTATCAAAAGTTAGGACTTGTACCTTTTGCTCTGTGTTTGTCACTTTAAGTGGATTCCCCACATTAAAAAATAAGTTAGATACTATTTACTCTTTGAAAGTATTAGGTATTGTTGACACATATAATTATTGTTTATGTGAAATATTTGGAGCTATTTCTCTTTTCTTAAAGTAGTTTGGAATAGAAGTAATGTTTGCAAAATTTAAGCTTGAAAAATTCAAGGGATATAATTTCTTGTTGTGGAAGATAATGGTGAAAGCTATCTTAAAAAAGATAATATCTTGCAACTATTAGCAGAAGGTCAACAAACTTCATAGATGAGCCAAATGGAATAAAATGGACATGAATGCTACTGTAAATCTTCATCTAGCTTTAATTAATGAAGTTTTGCTAAGTATAGAGAAGAAAACAAAAAAAAAGAGATGAGAGATCATCTCACAAACCTATATAAGGTCAAGTTAATTTGCAATAAAATTCTTTTAAGAGAAAATTTTATACTCTTTGGATGTCAAAATCCACATTAGTAATCGAGCATATTAATAATTTGACTACGCTATCATATTAACTAATGCCATTAGGTTATAGAATATAGTCGCATGAATGTATCAAGCTTCTTCTTTAAAGTCTACATGATTCATATGATCAACTCATCGTCCAATTAATTAATAATCTTCTTAGAAATTGCTTAGTCTTTGAGGACATTGCAACTGTATTTTCGGAAGAAGAAAGTTGATGCAAGAATAAGAAAGACATACAGTCTAGTTCACAACAAAGTTGAAACTTTAACAATGATAAGGAGACTAATGGAATGTAGCCCAAATGAGAGCCAAAATTATGATAAATCAAAATCAAGAAGTAATAAAATTTTAAAATGTTATAATTGTGGCAAGAAAGGTCACCTGAAATAAACACTACAAGAAAAATGTCGTTTAGATTGGCTATGGAATCAACTGATGGACAAAAGCATTGTAAAAACATTCATAGGTAAATTTACTGACAGACATTTTATTCACCGACGGTTGGCTGTGATCATCGGTAAATTTACCTACGACCTTTTCCTTTCCGTCGAAATATTTGCAGACAGTATAGGTTATTCCATCGGTAACATTACTTATGGTTATGATTGATCGTCGGTGAGTATGCCGATGGTTCAGCAAATCCTGATGGTAAAGTTGGTGATGACTGTCAATATTACCGACGGTGATTCTTTGTTCCGTCGGTAAATATCATACATTTTATTGACGGTTTGTGGTGTTCTGTCGGTAAATATAATAGATTTTACCGACGTACTTGTATTTTTCGTCAGTAAATATTTATTTATTTTTTAAATCCGGGCTTTAAATTTTATTTCATGATCTTTTGGTTAATGCATAATTTCAACAGTCATAAATTATCTGTGCATAATATTTTGATTTGTTTATATATTTAATTTGTTTAAATATAAAGATATAAAGTTAAAATTATCTTAATTGATAATAAAAACATTAAATTGTACATAATTTGTTATGCCCTGGTACCACATTGGGCCTATGACAACCGTCGCATGCCTGGGCTAAGGATACTCACGGTATCCTTAATTCGACTATGTAAGGCTAACTGAATATCTCTATTTTTAAAAAAAAATTTGGGCAGCTCAATAGCTGTATTTTAAAAATCCCAAAACTTGCAAACAATTTTAAACACACATCTATATTCACACCAAAAATTTTACCACAACTTTAGGACTTTAAAGTCCACTCAAAGCAACTTCAACCACAGTATCAAAGTTCATACATAAGGTCTTTTACAACAACAAAATAGTCAAGAGTTAAATTTATATAATCATAAAGCATATCTATTGGACCCCGAACCTTTTTATAAGCTAGGCTTATTAAAGGAGAAAATTTTTGGCAATTAGTTATGTGTAAAGAAAAGGATAATCAATGAAATTGAAAAGAAATAGAAATGATGATTTAGACATAAGATGGATTTTA
>JAOTBA010000002.1:23843920-23880291 GCA_025629845.1 Erythroxylum squamatum | reverse complement strand
CCCTAGCTCTATATAAGAATAGCAGTATCTGTACACCTTTTTTATCATCATTTGAATAAAAATCAGAAGCTTTTACACTAACTTTTAGCAATCATTAACACCCACCCGAATATTTCCCAACACTCCCCCTCAAGTTGGCTTGTAGATGTCATCCATAGCCAGCTTGGTAACCAGAACACTAAACTAGCTCTTGTGTAACCCTTTTGTAAGAATATCAACTACCTGTTGTGAGGTCGGTATATAGGGAACACTAATTAATCCTTTTTCAATCTTCTCCTTAATGAAGTGCTTATCAACCTCAACACGTTTTGTTCTATCATAAAGAACCGGGTTGTGGCAATTGAAATTGCAGCCTTATATCACAATACACCTTCATAGGAACTGAAATACGAATTTGCAGTTCCTCCAATACCTTTTTAATCCACAAAACTTCACAAATTCCATGCGCCATTGATCGAAACTCAGTTTCGGCACTACTCCTTGCAACAACACGTAGGTTTTTACTCCACCAAGTTACCAAGTTTCCTCCAACAAATGTGCAATAGCCCGAAATTGATCTTCTATCATTAGCACTTCCTACCCAATCAGCATCGGTATAAACTTTAACTTAAAGATTGTTCCGCTTACGAAACATTAAACCTTTACTGGGAGTTCCTTTTAGATACCGTAGCATCCTATACACAACATCCAAATGTTCTCGGCCTGGTGAATGCATAAATTGACTCACTAAGCTCACAACAAAAGCTCAGGTCTGGTGTGTGACAAATATACTAGTCTCCCAACCAGCCACTGGTATCTCTCCTTATTAATGATATATTCAGGTTGAGTTGGGCTAAGATTCACACATGTTTCAACAGGCGTATCAGCTGCCTTGCAGTCTAGTAATCCAGTCTTATTCAATCGATCTAGTATATATTTCCTCTAATTCACAAATATACCTTCTTTTGATCTAGAAAACTCCATCCTGACGAAGTATTTGAGGGGTCCAATGTCTTTAATTTCAAATTCTTTGGCTGATCTCTTCTTCAACTCCACTATTTCGGATGCATCATCTCCGAGAACGACGTATGATCAACTTGACTCTAACAGTAGCCATAGCTCTTTACAGCCCTTCCAAATCTATCAAACCATGCTCTAGGGGACTATTTTAGGTCATATAATGACTTCTTTAGCTTGCACACCTTATTCCTCCCATAGGTATCCTCAAATCCCAGAGGTAGGCTCATAAAGACTTCTTCTTCTAAGCCTCCATTAAGAAATGCATTTTTTACATTTAATTGATGTAAAGTCCACTCAAAATTTACCATCAAGGATAACACCATCCGAGTAGTATTCACCTTTGCAACAGGAGCAAATGTCTCTTGGTAGTCAATACCATAGGTTTAAGTGAACCCCTTAGCAACTAGCCTTACCTTCAACCTTTCCACACTGCCATCCGCCTTGAATTTAAAAGTGAAAAGCCACTTTCACCCTACCAGTTTTTTATCTCTAGGGGAATTAACAAGTTCCCAGGTTCCATTCTTCTCAAGTGCATTTACCTCTTCCATAACAACTAATCTGCAATCTGGATCTTGAAGTGCCTCCTCAGTGTTCCTTGGTACAAACAGGCTAGTGATTTTAGAGATAAAGGAGTTGTGTTTGTGAGATAGTTTTCCATAAGATAGGTACTTTGATATGGGATGGTTGGTACAAGCCCGTTTCCCTTTCCTAAATGCTATGGGTAGGTAATTATCCACAAAGAAATCAATAGAAACATCACTGGTAAATTGTGGGTCAGTAGGTATAGATTGATCATTATTAGGCACAACACGGGGTAAAGTAGCAAATGGGTTACCTAAATTAGAGTTGTTCCCAGGTTCATTCTCCGAGAAGATTGAGAGGCTGTGCAGTGTTAAGGTAGGTTGTTCTCTACTTCTTAATTGAGTCTCTATTAGAATAAACCCGAAGCCCAGTATTCCGTTCCTTGGGGATAGTGGTATTTCTCCCCCTGTGGTTGAACTGGGATTTCTTGGCATGGACATATTAGTAGTTGCTTTGCCTTCATTATCAGAGATTATATTGTGAGTAGTTTCTTTGTCTTCATTATCAGAGATTATATTGCAATCAATAATGACTGTGGGTAAGGGGTTGGGAGTATAGTAACATCCCAACAATTTTCTGCTTAATTAGAGTTCTCCCCCTGAAGAAAAAAAATTTTATGTTATAGGAATGTTACATCCATAGATACAAATTTTTTGTGTGAAACGGTTGTAGCACTTATAAACCCATTTACTAGGAGCATACCCAATAAATACACATTTTTTAGCTCTAGGATCTAGTTTGGAGTTTCCCCCAGTCGGAGTATGAACATACACCGTACACCCAAAAACCCTAAGGGGAAGAGTAGAATAAAGTCGATTTTCAGGAAAAAAAAAAGAAAAAAAAACTTTGATTAAACACATCTAGGGTGTAGCATAATGCAAAACACGGCTGGGCATTCGATTGATTAAGTATAATGCAATCAAGACAGCCTCACCCCAAAGGTATTTTGGCACATTCATAGCAAACATAATGGCCCGAGGTACTTCCAGTAAATGTTTTTTTCCCTCCCGGCAATGTCATTTTGTTGAGGGGCGTTAACACAAGTAGACTGGTGAACAATGCCTTTAAGCTTAAGAAATTTTCCAAGGACTTCATTAAAATACTCGGTACCATTGTCAAAGTGAAGTATACCAATGTGTGTGTGAAATTTTCAACCATCGCATAAAAAGTTTTGAAAGATTTGAGCAACTTCAGATTTTTCACGCATCAAATAGACCCAACATAATCGAGTTTGATTATCGATAAAAGTTACAAACCATTTTTTTCCAGAAAGGGTTTTAACACAGGACGGACCCAAACATCACTATGAATTAAGTAAAATGATTTAGAGAGTTGATATCGTTTTGCAGGGTAAATAATCTTATGACTTTTGGATAAAATGCGATGCTCACAATAAAATTTTGAACAATCCACAGATTTAAACAAATGAGATAATAGTCTTTTGAGATATGAGAAACCAAGATGTCCTAATTTATTATGTCAAAGCAAAATCTATTCTTTAGCAAGGGTTGAACAAATATTACTTAAGCCATAAGCTTCTTTATTCTTCAAGTAGTCATCAACGAAATAGTAGAGACCATCTATCAACTTAGCACAGCCAATCATCCTCTTCGAAGTCTATTCCTAGAAAACACGATACAAATCAAAAAACGTAATGGTACAATTAGAGTCACAGCCTAGTTTGCTCACAGATAGCAGATTACAAGCTAGTTTAGGAACATGAAGGACAAACTTAAGGCTGATATTAGAAGATAGAGTGATTGAACCTTTTCCAGCTATAGCAAAAAAAGACCCATCTGCTATACGAATTTTTTCATGGCCAAAACAAGGGTTATAATTATGAAATAAATCAGAAGAATTGGTCATATGGTCAGATGCTCCTGAATCAATGATCCGAGCAGCGAAATTGCAGGGAAAGGAACATGATTATCAATAATTGCTTGCGCAACAGATGCATTGGGAGCATTTGAGGACTCAGACTTGGGTTTCAGCAGCTTCAAGATGTGGTTAATCTGCTCCTGAGTGAACTGTCCAAAATCTACCTCAAGGGCTGATGGAGTTTTATTAAATTTTCCTTCATGAGATCCCTTCTGTTAGGACCAATAACAATAACAATAGGCCTAGGATATGGAGAGTGTACTCGAGGAGAAAGAAAGAGGGGGCTGAAAGGAATGATGTCAAAGTTAGTTAGGAGCATAGCGGCTGAATGGGTACAAGGAAAATAACAGAATGTACGTAGGGGTAGTTAAGGGGAGGGGGGGCAGGGGGCAGAGAGAGAAGAATTCGGCTAGAAAGAAGTGAGGAAAGTAATATTGTAGACAGAGAGAATGAATTCTCTCTAAGGAGCTATATTCAACTCTGGGAAGAAAGGTGTCCAGTATATCACCTTGTAATAGCAATAAGGATCCTCTATTATAATCAATAATATACACTACCTCTGGCATATTAAGCTAGAGTTCTAACATTGGTCCGACCTGCTGGATACCAATATCGGAAGAGAGGATCTGTTCACTTTCGAGAACTTGAGAATTTAGAGCAACCAACCTTGATGCCACCCAAGATGTCCGATAGGGTAGAATTGTTGGAATCCCATATGGCGAATCTGGAGACTGGAGTTGAGGATATTCAGTCATCCATGCGGATGGCAATGGGAGAAATGCAGCGAGCTTTGCTGCTAGAAATGAGTAAAATGATGGGTAAGCGACCAGAGGAAGGACACGGGAGTGGCGATGCCTCAAGAAGGGGGCAAAATATGGCTGGTGAAAGGAATACACGTCCTAGGCAATCAAATCCGATGGAGCACTCCTATAACACTATGGAAGAATATAGAATGTCGGTTCGTAAGGTGGAATTACCCATGTTCGATGAGTCTGATCCTGTGGGGTGGATTACTAAGGCGGAAGTGTATTTTGAGGTTCATAATACCTCGAAACCGATAAAAATGAAACTAGCTCTTTTGAGTATGGAAGGTTCAACCATACACTGGTTTAACCTTCTGAGGGAGACAGAGGAAGTGCTAGATTGGGAGAAATTTAAGAGAGCTCTAATCGATCGTTATGGAGGGCGAAGATTTGATAATCCTTTTGAAGAGCTGTCGGATCTGAGACAAACGGACTCGGTGGAGGAATACATTGAGGCCTTCGAGTTCATCTCATTGCAAGTGGGTCGACTACCGGAGGAGCAATTTATGGGGTACTTCATAAATGGCTTGCGAGCTGACATACAAAGGAGAGTAGGCACATTCGGACCGGTGAACAGGTATCAGCTGATGAAAATAGCGAGGGCGATGGAAGACAAGGTAAATGGTGAGTATGGAGGTGTCGAAAGCTTGAGCTCTCGAACGCGCGTCTGGACTCCACACCGAGGGAGTCCTTTTAGGGTCAATTTCCGGGTCAACCCGAACCATCGGGAGATGGAGCCTTCAAACCTGATGGGTCGTGGGAGGTATGTTGGCGGCTTTAGGGCAGGAAGAACCCGAGAAATATCCGGGTCTCAACCTGAACCCCATGCGCAGAACCGAATGGTCGTTCCACCCATGGCGACACCAACAAGGCGGTCAGAGGGTGACAGGAGGCTACCGACGAAGAGGAACAGGGAGTTGCGTCACCTCTCGTACCAGGAGCTCATGGATCGAAAGGCTAAGGGTCTTTGCTTCCGATGTGGGGAGAGGTTTCATCCTCTTCATCAGTGTGCAGAAAGACAGCTGAGATTACTGATTTTGGATGACAACGAAACCTTGAATGAGAATGGAGAAATTGTAGCATTGGAAGCAAAAACTGAAGAGGAGGGTGAGATAGCTCTAGAATGCCGAACCATAGGAGTATTTGGAGTGAATGAAGCAATGAACCCGAGACTAAAACTATGCGTGATAGCAATACTGATAGCAATATGGGTCCTAAACCCATATTGACATATGCTAGGAGATTCACTAAGGTAGGGAGGAGTGAGTCACCAAACGGTTAGAGAAGTTAGTTAGAGGAGAGAGAGAGATGAGATACTATATATGGGAGGGGGTAGTAGAATAGGGTATCTTTTTGGCTATTGTACTATCTCGGCTGTGAAGCTTGAGGGGCCATTGTTGGCTGGAGCATAGTCCTTGAGGAATTTCCTACGAGGCTATAGCTTTTTATCAATAATATCACTATACTTCCATCCATTTGCTTATCAGTTTACTTGTTTCTGCATGAATGGCCTAAGATGAAAATTCAAATCATTAGAATATTACTAAAAGATTACAAAAAGACAATATTACAAATACTACCTTAGAATGTTGTTAAGACATAGAATGATGACGAGTGTAAATCATACTTGTGTTATCCATAGATACACCAAATGGCTACATTTGTCATGTGTCATAACCAAATGGTCCAGACATAGAAAATTCAAATCATTAGAAGATTACTAACAAATTACAAAAAGAAAATATTATAAATACTACCTGAGAATGTGGTCTAAAGTCTCTAGACATAGAATTATGATGAGTGTAAACCATACTTGTGTTATCCATAGATACATCAAGTGACTGCATTTGCTATATGTCATAACCAAGTGGTCCAAACATAGAAAATTCAAATCATTAGAAGATTCCATAGATACACCAAGTGATTGCAATTGCTATATGTCATAAACTAGTGATCCAGACATAGAAAATTCAAATCATTAGAAGATTACTATCAAATTACAAAAAGACAATGTTACAAATACGACCTGAGAATGTGGTCTAGAGTCTCCAGACATAGAATGACGATAAGTGTAAATCATACTTGTGTTATCCTTGAAAACACCAAGTGGTTGCATTTGTTATGTATCATAACCAAAAGAAAAAGGAACAACTATTAAAAACAAGTAAAACAACACTTACAACATTTTAAATTACTGAAAGCTAACCTGAACTTGATGTAAAATCAGATGTGGTATGGTGGACATACTAGAGGTATTTTAGAAATTTTATTCGAAATCCTGAATAGAGTATTTAAACCAAAAAAAACTTGAAATTATCATAATATAAATAGTATACATTAAAAGGTTTTAAACATAAAATTAGCAAAAATAAAACACGAGTATTGAAAAGGGATATGGGTGTTGAAGCTACCATATTTGCTGAAGTCTTGCATTTTTTAACATACTTTCTTTTCCTTGAACTTTTCTCTAAGCCACCCTTCAATCTTTTACATGATGTTGGTTTTGCCTTTATTTTGACACCTCTAATCCTATTCCTTTCACCATAATTAATCTCACATTGATTTAAGAGATACATTTCAAGATTTAAGCATTGGGCCAACTCTTCATCTTGTGACATTAGGTTCTCTTCATCAACTAATTCTTCACCTTGCAACAACTCATTAACCATCTTCAACATGTTGAGAAGGCGATCTTTCACAATTTTACAAGTATCTCTCCTCTCTGTTGCTCTTGTAACCAATCGCATAGTTAATGCACATAATTCTTTTACCTCATACTTGACAACATTTTAGGATCCAATTCACTTTCATTAATAGTGGAGCTTTTATTATTAAGGTACCATGTTTTTACTTTTGGTGTCTATTTTTTCAAAATATATTGACTCGGCATTCTCAAAATATTTTTCAAGGTAAAAACTTTCAAAACATAAGAACATAAAATGCCAACAAACTAAACCTTCTGACAATTACAATAGACTTCATCATTTGATGAATCATAAGTGACCATATGAGAGTAACTCTTCCCTATAGGAGTGATCTCATATTTTGTAATTGTATCATCTTCACCACAAAGACAAAACTAGAATTATGAGAATTATTCCATTGATCTTGAAAACATTTAAATACTTCAGGTGTATAGACACTGGCTGCATGTTTTAAAATTTGAATAGGGGTTGACAATGTTGGAGTGCTTACATTAGTTCTAAAATCAACTTTCAACTCATCAAATTGATGATCATCAATGAGCCTCTGGAAGTGATTAAAAAATTGTAAAAAGTTACATTGATAACTCACATACGTTTTTACAATGCTATTCATGCTCTCACTTCTTTGTGTGGTGGTCATATCTACACAAAACCAAAGCCTATTTTTCCTTTATATGAAACAGACATTTCAACCAATCATTAGTTCATATTTTTGCAGCATTTCATTCCATACATTGAAAAAATCTTCTTTTTCTTCAAATTCATATATACATGAGCTGAAATCCTATGAAAAATCTTTAAATTTAGAAAAAAAAAAACACCGCTCAAATGGATTGTGGCATTTTGATAAGTGTGTTAGATGCAAAGTCGATGCTGAGTTTCAGGCCATCTTGAAGCCAATGTCTTTGCCTTCACCGCATCTTGATCAATAAGAATAGTTGTAGGCTTTTTCTCAGAATGACCACTCAAATGTAAGAACAGTCTCATCATACAGTAGTGAACACTAAAAATTATAGTTTACTTATGATAGTTTACACCTACAAACAAAGCAAGTGGACAACGCTCGCTATTTTTCCTGTAAGTAGTATCAAAGCAAAATATATTAGTTATCAAATCATCTTCATCCACTTGAATTGCATAAAAGAAATTCGGATCTTTAAATTACATTTTACGCAAATATTCTAACACGCCACCTATATCCCCCTTTTTCATATCTCTTGTTTTCTTTGATCTTAAATAATTCTTGTAATCTTTCGGAATAAAGCCAAGATTATCCCTCCCACCTGCTTGTCTTACCATAAGATCACAGGATGCTTTTGGTGAAATTCCCACATCATTAGCCATTTGAATTTGCATTACTGCAGTAGAGGATATCTTTCTATGACTTCTAAGCAAATGTATTTTATTAGGACTTGAAAGTTAGTGATTGTGATCCTCAACAAATTGAATCACTTAAACTTTCCAATTTTCACACTATTAACTTTCATTCTTGCCTCACATCCAAATCTTATTTCTACACATGGAGCTCTTACATACACATTTCTTTTGTTAGGCATCCTTTTACCTTCGTCACTGCAACAGAAAAGCCAGCTAATTAATTTGCCATATCTATCTTTGTGACTTTTGCTCCCTCTTATTCCAAAGCTGACATGTTTGGCATATATTAAATAATATTGATAAGCTTGTTCTTCCGTCTCAAACTCTATGCCAATTTTCGTTATTAATTCTTTTGGAACAAATGAGTGGACTATGTTTAAATTCTCATCAGAATTCGAATGCATCAAATCGATTGACTTGATATTACTGCTCTCATTACCAATACCAATTTCATCATTCTTATGTTGGACCTTCTCAAGTTCATATTCTAATTGACGGTGTGGAGTATATCTACCTTCCATCATTTTGTTTAATACTAAATTTGACACTTGTCAAATTCAGAAATGACGTTTATGATAAAATTATTAACAAAAACTCATAAAAAGGGGGAAAAACATTTAGGTTGATTTGTATGCATAATAGACAAATACTCCTTAATGAAGGAATACGATGCAAAATGTTAGCTTTCAAACATTTCAATTAATATAAAAGACAAAGCCATATTCTCAATAGAACGACAACGTTTTTAGGATTAGACAGGGCTGGATAGAGTAGCCTTAGAAAGAGGATC
The DNA here is from genome assembly GCA_025629845.1 of Erythroxylum squamatum. Lineage (NCBI taxonomy): Eukaryota > Viridiplantae > Streptophyta > Magnoliopsida > Malpighiales > Erythroxylaceae > Erythroxylum > Erythroxylum squamatum. The sequence goes on along the minus strand of JAOTBA010000002.1, from coordinate 23,871,157 downwards.
TGGACTGTAAGTCAATTGGATTAATGAAAATATCATAGAATGGCTAGACAGACTCATAGGTTATAACCCCTCATTCCTTCTGTTACGATATCATTTCTAAGTGTTGGTAACTTTTCAGGGTCTCTCTTTGGTTAACAAATTCACAAAAATCTATCACCATATCAGTTTAGTTGTAATGTGCATAAGAACGATGTTTAGTTATAAACCTTTTCAACATATTAAACATGTTTAAGAATTCCTTCAGATTATACAGCCTTTGATTATACAATTATAGAAGTCATTTACAAAAGTTGATAAATCCAACTTGTTGAATGCTCTTCCTAATTTGTTTCAACCTACAATGAGTTCTTATATGATGAGACCTTTTCTTTAATCATATTAACATGTTTTGATTTATAGTGTTCATTTTTTTTCTACTTGTTTGATTAATTGAACTTTATAAAAGAGTTTTTTTTATCTAACTTTTCTAAAACTTAAAGCAAGAAGAGAATTGAGATAGTGTAAATTTGAAATTTTTGATTGACTCATCTAAATTTTAAGATTTTATCTTTTAATTTTAAAATTTTATTTTTCTTTAGATACTTTTGCTATATATTATAAATATTTATGGTGTTTTTATGAGTTTATCACTTGTTTATACTTACAATTTAGTTATGAATTCATATGCACTGATTTAATATTTTTAATTAAATGATCAAATTTTAAGCCTTTAATCAAATCAATCTCATTTAATTATCAAATTTTATCATATATCACACATAAAAATAAAAATAAAGAAATATATAATAGTTTTACACTATTTCTTAATAGATATTTATTTATGTATTCTAATTATATTTTTGTTCAAATTAAAATAAAAAATTAAAAAATTCCTTGTTTTTATTTATTAAAATTTCAAAATTAATAATTAAATTTCAAAGAATACAAGATAAGAGTCATATTTAAAATGTTAGTTAATAACATGCTTCTCAATTTGGTTTAGCCCAAACTTGTACCAATTTGGTTTAACCTTAATTAGTAGAGAGAGGACCAATATTATATATCTATAAATTTTAATCTAATGCGTTCAATCAAGTGAACGATTAAGATTTATTTTACTATTAAATAAGAAATATAAATCAAATAGGACACTATAATATAATATAATATGGCCACTAATCGGGCCACATCCTAACAATCTCTCGCTTAGCCCAATACTTCAAACTTTATTTTTAATAGTGTAAACATTAAGCACATATAAACAAATCTTTTAACATCTTGATAATTTATCTCAACTTAATAAATCACATAATGCAAGTTATGGCCATTATACACTTCAACATAACATGCTTCCTTTTATGATACAACATTAGTAATTTATCAAGTCACGTAACACAAGTGATATATAAACATCACAAAGGTCCACATTGACGTCTCATAAACAATTTTATTTCTTAATAATAATTTTTAAAATTTTTAAAATATATATTATTTCCAAGAAGTAAGTAAAACTTACTTTATAAAATACATGTAAACAATCATAATAAATAAGAAAATTGTCAATCAAAAGTTTTTTTAAGCTCAAGAGTGTTAAAACATCATTAAACTATCAATATAACGAAGGCTCATTTATTGAACATGTTCCTTAAATGTCTTTGGTTGTAGGCCTTTGGTTAAGGAACCTACAATTATAAGATCAGCCTTAATGTATTAAATATACACTCCTTATTTTTGAACTTCTTTCTTTACGAAAAAATGTTTCATCATATTTTTCATAATATTCACTACCTCTATCAGATCTTAAAATTTTTGCTTTTGTATCTAATTGTCTTTTAACCTCTTTTACAAACAAATGAAGGGCATTCACAATTTGAGATTTTTCATTACGTAATTAGACATATCTACAATGTGAAAAATCATCTATAAAGGTGAAAAAAAAAATACTTTTTTCCACCAAAGACTGGAGTGTCAAAAGGTCCATATATTTTGGTGCGTATAATTTCAAGGAGCAAAGTATTTTTTATAGCTTCTTCTTAGTATGTTGGGTTTGTTTTTTCTTAATACAATCTACACATATATCGAGATCAATAAAATTTAAATTCGAAAGAATTTCATTCTTTACCAATATTTTATTCTTATATAACCTAAATATTCATGTCACAAGTAAGTGGAATTATGATTCATTATGTTATATTTAGTTCTAATGATATAGTAAAAAGAAAATAGGGATTCAGAAAAATTAACATCAAGTTTCAATTTATATAAACCATCCATAAGAATTCTATAACTAATAATGGAATTATGTAAAATAAACTAAAGCAACCATCACCAAACTTAGAAGTAAATCCGCTTTCATCAAGTTCAAAAATAGAAATTAGGTTTTTAGAAATTGAAGATATAAAGAGAGTTTGTATCAAATCTAGGTGATAACCAATATCTAATATTTGATGATAAGTACTTTTATCAAGTTCAAAAATAGAAATTAAGTTTTAGAAATTGAAGCTATAAAGAGAGTTTGTATAATATCTAATATTTGATGATAAGTTCCTACGCCTTCAATTTGGCCCTGTTTACGATTTTCTTTGAATAGAAATTTCTAAATTAGGTTTATGGTTTGGATTTTAAGGAATCTATGCATAACATTAGAAACATGAGTAGTAGCACTAGAATTAAGTCACAAAGTACTAAAAAGAACTTCAGTTAAGTTTAGTTCAGAACAAACAAAAAGATTAGATGTACTTTTCTTTTGAAACCAAAATTTATATTTTAGACAATCTTTCTAATAATGTCCTTCTTTCTTACATAAATGACATTTATATGTCTTTTACTCCTTTTTGTCAACATTAGTAGTAACCTGTTTCACTTTAGCAGGCACTTTCTTCTTAAAGTTATTAGCCTTTGGCTTATGAATCTTGCCAGCTCCTTGACCCACAAGATTTGTTGAATGAACTCCTTGATTATTTGGCCTTTTTTCCTCTTGAATGAGCATATTGTACATTCCATGTGTACTCTATAGTATTGAAGTTAATTTAAAAAGATCGATACTTATGTGGTAATGAGTTCATGATGAAATACACTAGAAAGGAGTCATCAATAGCCATACCCAGGGTCTTTAATTTTGCTGCAATATTCATCATACTAAGACATATTATTGCACGCTTCGTGACCCATCAAAATTTATAGGCGTGAATTCAACCATTGGTGTACCAGTGAGAGTATTTTCTTAAATAAAAAGTTCTTCCACAAATTTAAGCTATTCTTTAAAGCTTTTAATTTGTGAAATAGTAGCATTAATGTTGTTGGCAACAAAATTTCTCAATTCCTGATATCGTAGCATTGTTAAACATTAAAGTCATTGGGCATGCACAAGGAGTTAAGGTCTCATCAAAGATCCAAGTATGTATTTAGGCAAATTTTCTTAATTATGATGATAGAGAATCTTGTACAATTTTCTCATTAAGTTATTATCTTAGTAGTAGTATAATCGTCATATGGTGATATGGAATAAGATAGTTAAACTATTAGCTTAGTGTAAGTGGGAGATTGTTACTTTATGTCCTACAGTCAATCGATTGATTGTAGTTTAGTGACAATATAATTTAAAGGTATTTTTTATCTTGTATATGATAAAGTTTATGGGATAATTATATATTGCAAATGAAACTATTATGAGATTATAATTATGAGATTCATATTGCATTTATGTATTATTCCTAAATTGTTCCTAGTCATTGTTATATTAAGATTGGACATTAATAGAATGCAAAAAGGTTAACTTGTGAAAGAAATAGTCGATCTCATAGGTTAAAGTATAGATATACTTAAACAAACGTGTGGATACTTGTTAGAGAACAAGTTCACTTAACAAACCTGATATGAGAATTCCATTTTGGAGCATTACTTGTATGTCTATAGAATTCTCATTGTGATGATTGTATAAGTGATCATTTGACTTGAGGTCTCTAAAGTTATCTTGTATAGGGATTGCGATGTTTTGATACTACTTATGACCTATTTAATCATGGCTCATTCAAATAGTAGGAATTGGATAAAGCATAAACTATATAGAAGTAGTTGAGTGATCAAGATAGGATCTATCACCTTAAAGTAATCAGGGAGCATGTTCTATTGTTCTCGATTAGTACTGATTCGGGAAATCTTTAACCAATGTGGAATAATGATTTGTAAAATAGTTTACAAATGTCATTAATTGAATTAGTAACTAATGGTGGAGAACTAATATGATTGGACTCAAAATAGAGTAGACATTAATTTTGTGTTCTATGTCTAACTAGAACAATGTATGATGAAAGAATTGAATTATATGGAAAAATCATGCACATAAATGTTAGTCAAAATCATTTTGTCATTCATAAATATTTGGGTGGTCATGATGTGTTGCTAGACGTCAATCTTGATCTATGATTATAAATTGTTTAATTGGAGAATTAAAGATAAAATAAAAGGAATTTTTCATTTATCTAATTCTAATTATAAATTATAATTATAATATATAATCATTGCCAATATATTTGGGGACCTAATGGGTCCCATATAAATAGCATGTTAAATTTTTTCTTAATACAATTCACACATATATCGAGATCAATAAAATTTAAATTTGAAAGAATTTCATTCTTTACCAATATTTTATTCTTATATGACCGAAATATTCATGTCACAAGTAAGTAGAATTATCATTCATTATGTTATATTTAGTTCTAATGGTATGATAAAAAGAACATGGGGATTCAAAATCATTAACATCAAGTTTCAATTTATATAAACCATCCATAAGAATTATATAACTAATAATGGAATTATGTAAAATAAAGTAAAACAACCATCACCAAACTTAAAAGTAAACCCACTTTCATTAAGTTCAAAAATAGAAATTAAGTTTTTAGAAATTGAAGATAAAGAGAGTTTGTTTCAAATCTAGGTGATAATCAATATCTAATATTTGACAATAAGTTCCTACACCTTCAGTTTGGACCTTTTTACAATTTTCTTTGAATAGAAAATTCTTAGTTAGGTTTATGGTTTGGATTATAAGGAATCCATGCATAACATTATAAACATGAGTAGTAGCACTAGAATTAAGTCACCAAGTATTAGAAGGAACTTTAGTTAAGTTTAGTTCAAAACAAACAAAAAGATTAGATGTACTTTTCTTTACAAACCAAAATTTATATTTTAGACAATCTTTCTAATAATGTCCTTCTTTATTACATAAATGACAGTTATATGTCTTTTATTCCTTCTTGTCAACATTAGTAGTAACCTGTTTCACTTTATCAAGCACTTCCTTCTTAAAGTTCTTAGCCTTCGGCTTATGAATCTTGCTAGCTCCTTGGCCCACAAGATTAATTGAATTAACTCGTTGATTATTTGGCCTTTTTTTTTCCTTGAATGAGCATATTGTACATTCCACGTGTACTTTATAGTATTGTAGTTAATTTAAAAAGATCGATACTTATGAGGTAACGAGTTCATGATGTAACATCATGTTTCCATCCAAAGGGTTAGAGCCTAAAAATGTGGTACATGTGAGACCAATCAAAGAAATTGGGACAACACATCTCATGCTCATGCATTACATAGGTGAACATGCACATGAATAGTGAATCTTTGCACATAACAATAATTGTACATGCATTCATTGACATTCTGGGTATAATTGTTAATAAATGTGATTGTTATTGAGATTGTGATTTGTTTATATTGAAAATCGATTTGGAGAGTGTAATTGTTGATTTAGAATTTTTGGAGACGTTTGGGAAAATTTTATGAAAAATTCGGGGTAATTTCTGAACTAGGAAAATGCCAAGTGGCAAGACAATTGTGAACTGGTAGTAGAATTTACTGTCTAATGGCAATAGAAATTTCGATAAATAATTTCAGGATTTATTAACTAGTGCTATTAAAATTTTGGGGGGAAATTAGAGTAGATATTGAATTTTGGTTGGTTTCTTACCAACCTAAGGCCTTAAAAATGAGACATGTGGCAAGTGACAAGTGTCACTTGCCTAACCATGTCTTAACCATGTTTTTTTTAATTCATAAAACCCCTCCTTTGTAGTCTTCCATGATGGTTTGAAAAGTAGAAGCCTAAATGGCTGCTTTCTTCCTATTTTCCTCTCCTTCTTTGTGACTTGCTCCCTCCTTCTCATCCATTTGCATTTTCTTCATTTTCTTCTAACCTCACCAACATTTTTCCTTGTTCCCATCTATCAATTGCCACTTCCATCTTGTTGTTTCTTTATTGTTACCTTCTTCAAGATGATGAACAAGTGATGCTTGGGAGCTAGGGCTAGGGTTGTGTTTGAAGAAGTTGAAGTGAAACCAAGTAAGTATGCTTGAAATGTTATGGGTATTGTTAAAATGAAACTAGAATGATGAGAAATGTAGGATTGATAACTTGATTTTGTGTGTGTGTGTGGGTGACGTGGATGATGCTATGTTTTGTGTTAATGATCAAGTATAGGTCTTGAATTAGTTGTGATTGATATATTGAGTGAATTGGGTAGTTAATGATGAGGAATTGTAATGGAAGAGTTAAATTAGGTAAAAGAAGAGCTTGATGTAAAAGATTGAAAGTTGCAAAAATCTGGAAATTTTCTTTGAGTATGCTTCAATGTAGTAGCCATAACTTCTTCTATAGTGGTGCAATTGAGATGATTTTTAGTTTGTATTAAATAAGAGGTGTTTGGCTACATTTCTTGTGAACGCGTTGATTTTTAATTTTTTCTTTAAGACTCCCAAATCTTGACATGAATGTGGGAAGTTGAGTGCAGCAAAAGTTATGGATACATGTTTATGTTGTGTTATGTTTTAGGTGTGTGAGATGGATTATATTGGGTATTTATGATTAAGTGGGGAAGATGAGATATGCATGGAGGATGTTGAGTTTAAATTGGATATATTTGAGGGAGTTATCCATATAGAAGAGTTGGAATTTGGTAGTGAATGCATTATGAATTGTGTTTAAATGGTTATGGAGTGATAATTGCTTAAGAATAGGTGAATTTGGGGTGCTTAAGAGGGTATGGAAGGTTAGAATGGGTTTAGGACCCTTTGCAGGAGTTTTGGAGGCGAAAATTTCAGTTAACCCGAAGGTTACATGGCCTACCCGTGTAAATTCACACGGGCCGTATTTTTCTAGGCGCAGGGACACAATTTCACCCGAAGGTTACACGGCCTGACCGTGTGATTTCACACGGTCCGTGTATTTTGACCCTCTTAACGACAGAATTTAAATTTTTGGTCTTCATAAAAGTTGTATCCCTAGATGTCTCCTTTCCAACCGTCCAAAAACGAAGTCAATCCAACATCTATAATGAGAGTTATGATGTTTGCGCCAAAGTATGTTCAATAGGAATCAGGATATGAACATGTTGGATTCGTTGGGCCATAACTCCTTCGTCCGACCTCCGATTGAGGTGATTCTTGAGGCGTTAGATTCCTAACATGTTTTTCTATATCTCCATAAAAATTTATAGCTTTTGGAGTTAAATTCAAAAATTTTGATGGAACGGTAGTGAGTGGTCAGTTTGGAGAGCTTGATCGGGCTATGAATATATTTTGGATCTTTAACCATATCTTGAGCTATAGAGCTCCGATTGAGGTGGTCCTTGCTTCAAAACAAACTAAAGACGTAGAGATATGATTTCTATGAAGAAGTTAAATTGAAATTCGGGTTTAAAGATTTCCAAATTCTGTTCACAAACAGGAGAAATGAGTTCAAGCATGGTGACTGTTTAGTATGGGCACGCCCTTGAGCATATTGTGAGGAAAATTTTTAGGATGTTATGAAAAGGAAGAGGAACTGATGATGGCTAATGATGATTAATTGAAATAACCTTATAGGGTGATATGTTCACGGCTTATGTTATGATATTCGGAGCGATCGTTGGGCTTCGGAAACGGGGCCCAACAGTGAATGTAGGTAATAGTTATTTGCTAAACCACTATAAATTTTTTTTATGTTCTCTCTTGCTCATCCTCTTTAAATTATCATTAAATTGTTTGATTGATTTATATTAAGCAATTTCTTTATTCTTATATATGATGATTATTGAATATTGTCAAATTGAGTTCATTGGTTAGAAAATTTCGTTAAATTTTGTAAAAACCTAATTCACTCCTCTTTTGGGTGCTAATTAGAACTAATAAGTCATATAAGAGCAGGTCTATTAGGCTAGCATTTCAAATGAAATCATATAGCAAAAATTATAATGACATATTTAGGAGCATTATCATCATCATCATTCAACTAAAAAGGACCAAACATCAGTAGAACCCCTTTGTTTAATGGAAATAACTATCTATATTGGAAAATTATGATGAGATTTTCTTAATGGGAGAAAGTAGTAGCCTGTGGAAAATATTTTCAGATGGTCCCTTTATACCTATGAAAATAATAGATAATAAAAAGTTTCCCAAAATAAAGAAAAAATGGGAACCTCGAGATAAGATATCAAGTTCTTTGAATAATAAATAATAAATTTCTTATTTTGTACATTAGAAAGAAATAAAATTGGTAAGGTTTCTTTATATGAAATGACATAAAAATTTGGAACACTTTGGAATTACATATGAGAGAACAAATTAAGTAAAGGAGCATAAGGTGAGTATTCTAACACATCAACATAAAGTACTTCAAATGAAGTATTATGAAAGCATATCTAGCATATATAATTAATTTTTTAATATTATAAATGCTCTCAGAGGCCTCAAAAAGACCTATACTAATTTTGAAATGGTAAAAAAGATGCCTGAGTCACTTCCAGAAACATAGAAAGCTAAAATGATAGTTATGGAAAAGCCAAGAGTTTAATAACATTACCATTAGAGGAACTTATTGGATCTCTTTTCATATACAAAATGAGACTTCAAGAGACGTAAGAAGAGACAATGATTTTAAAGAAAAGGACTTAGCATTCAAAGTCTCAAGGAAGGAATCAAGTGAAAAAGAGACATCTACTAATGGAAGTGATGATGAAGACCTCACCTTTATCACTAGGAAATTCAAGAAGTTTTTAAGGAGAAAGAATTTCTCCAAAACAAAGGACCTTAGGGAAGGTAAAAGTTATTTAAAACATGCATCCTTTAACATTATTTATTTTAAATGTAAAAAACTTAGCATATGAAGTCACTACGTCCTCTACTCAAAGATAATGATAAGTATGAAACTAGAAAAAGGATAAAAATAAGAAGAAAGAACTTAAAGCATCAACTAAGGATGACAAAAGTGAATCTAAAAATGACCATTTTGAAGAAAAGACAACTTACATGTGCTTTACGGTTATGGAAGTTGATGAGGAAACGTCTAACTCTAATTTGTGTGATAGTGATAGTATTGAATTATGATTAATTATCTGAAAGTTTAGAAATCATGAATAAGAAAAAAAGAAAATATCTTCTAAATTTAAGGAAGTTGGATGCATATATGCATGAGAATGAAAAGATGAAAAGTGAATTTAATATCATTAAATCATCCAAAAATGTGATCATTAATGATAATAATGCATTAGATATATTAAAGTATGAAAATGAGACGTTAAAAAAGAAGATTAATGTTCTCAAGGATTCATTGTCCAAATTTACTAAAAGGGAGTGAAAAACTAGAAAAACATGCTAAGCTTAAAAGAATTCCAATAATAGGCATGGAATAGGATACAACCATAAAAGTGAAACCAATTAGAACCACATTTTTAAAGGGAAAATATTTATATAGTAAAGAACCATTGCCTAATGTGATAAATAAGTATGGAGCATCTATATCTAAGCATATGTATGCTTAGTATATAGCTTATAATTTAGGCATAGAGTTCAATACTCTAAATGGGAGATTAGGCATAAATTTTATAATAAAAAGCAAACCACTAACACCTTATAAGCCTTAAAGAAGAATATATCAAACCTCCTTTTATAGTAGGCATCATATATATAATCATGGTAAGATGTTTCATTACCCTAAAAGAACATTCAACACCTTTAATATCTAAAGGAAGGTTCCTCATTATGCATTTACATATAGAAGACCAAGCAATGCATTTATGTATCATCATTACCTATATAACATGGCATGTCATTTTCGTGGTAAATATGGGCATATTGATAGATTGTGTTTTCTTAAACAAAGAGCGGTAAATAAATGCTTGAAAGTGTTGGTTGAAAAAATGAAGGAGCTACTAGTTAAGGATCCAAGCTCATTTAGGTACTTAAAACAAAGTCATGATTTTGTTTTATAGAAACGGAATAAAAGGTATATGTGAATAGTGGATGCTTAAGACACATTTTTTTTCTCTTGGTTATTCTTGTACATATAGAGTGTTTAATCGGAAGTTCTTTTGAATAATTTTTATATATATTTTTTAATATAATCACTTGCCTCCAAGAAAGTCATGAAGATTTTGTAGTATGTGGAGAAATTAACCTTTAAAGAATGACCACTAAGACTTTTTCAAAAGATCTAATCGTTGAACTAAGTGAGGGTAATAAGAAAGATGAGATGCTTCTAGTAAATTGAAAATTCAAGAAGAATCATGATCTGAATCACATCATAAGAAATGTCCAACAAGAGGTAATTATTAGTTTATACTTTTATTTATCAATTTAAGTATAAATCTTTAGTGTTGAATGTTTAAGTTTGCATTATGAATGAGGAATTGAATATTTTTTGTACATTATGGACTTTAAACTTAGAGATTGTGTGCAAAATAAGGATATTACATTAAAACTTGTTGATGCACTATACCAATTGGGCAATTGTTTCACTAAACTAATGAATAAGAATATTATGAGAGAATTAAGTTTGATTCTATGTGCTTAAAGTATCTTTTAATATTTATGATAGTCTTTAGTTGATATTTCGATGAATTTTAAGTGTTTTGATATTTTAATTTGAGTTTAAAGTCTGTTTCTTAAGCTATCTGGTCAATTAGTCAACTAGTAGGTCTAATATCTTAATATGGTCGACCAGTGTTCCAAAAATTATCAAAATTTTCCCTTTTAGTGAGTCTAGTCAATCAATGTCTTCAATTCATTGACCAATGTCCCCTTGTCTAAGAATTTTTTTCATTCCAGTTAGTTTGTAGCATAGTTGGTTAATGATTATGGTCGATCGCACATAAACATTAGTGGACCAGTGAAGTTATGCGGTCTACTAGTCTTCACGCTTTAGGCTCTACTCCTCCTCTTTTCTTATATTTTTCATCTTACTTATTTATATCTTCTAAAACCTTGACAACTCACTATATTCTCTGAAAAGCACCATCCCCCATTAAATTAAGTTAGATTGAATCAAAATGAAAACTTGCATCTTTAGGTTTCAAATGGGATTCTATTTTTTTTTATAATTTGAGTAATCTTTTTAAATTGATGCTTTCGTATTCAATTTGAAAAAGGAACTAAGGTTGTTACCATTTCAATTATATCGATATATCTTTGATTTTGTTTAAATTTAACATTTTCAACACTTTTTCATATCATTATTTTTTGAAATTTTTGTGACTTTCAAAATTATACTCTTCTTTATGAAATTAATTAGTGGATATTACAATTATCCTTAAAAGTTTCCCTAATTTTTTTTTAAACTTTCCTTTTTCATTTTAGTTAAATCTTCAACTTAGGCACATTACTAGAATTGGAAAATTTTCAAAATAGATACAATTAGGAATGTTCTATCAAATTGACATTTTAAACAACTATTTTAACACTTTAAGTGATAATAAAACTCTTCCTTAAGCAAGTTTATAAATTCTAATCAAAAAAATTTTCATCCTTTAACCAAGATGCATGACACTTTATATTTTATTTTAAAAAATAATGATTTCTTTTTGATAATTCCAAAAGGGAGAGAAAGATCGACAATATTAGATTTAAGAAAATTAAAGACATTTAGGGTTAGTAACTTTTGTATACGTGTTACTTTATACTTGAGTAAATTTATATTATACTTAAGTTAATGTTTGGATATTGCTTTCACTTAATTTTTTGTCATTAAAGATATCTTTTGTTCTGAATATTGAATTATGTTCTATGCATGAATTAAGTGGGAGTTAATCATTATCTTGATATGAATAGTTATTTGTATGCTTAATTATATTATTGCTTTCTACTTTCACAAATATTTTGTTATCATAAAAAAGAGGAAGATTATTAAACTAAAGGATGTTTCAATCAATGTTTTGATGATGAAAAATATAATTATTACTAATGAGTTTATTATTTTGGTAAGAAGGAATATAAGAACAAGATATAGCTATAAACTCAAAAAGATAGTTCGTGAAGTTGAAGTTTGTAACCGTCGAAGTAAAGATGAAGTAAGAAAAAATGAGGATTAAAGCACATCAAGCTCATTATGTATTTTTTAATGTTAATTGTTATCTCATTTGGTCACTTTGATGATCTTAAAGGCTTAATATGTATAAACATTGTGTATCACTTCATTGCATAAGTATTTTCATTCATCAAGAGGCATCAAAACTTCTGATTCTAAAAGAAAAGGCTCTTGATCTTTCAAACACTCTTTGAAGGACTTTTGGAAGTTTTTAAATTATAATTTCATTAAACAAATCACGTTTGAACATTTAAAGTTCTTAAAATCATGTTTTTACACGAATTAGTTGACCAATATAAGTTAGTAATCAATCAATATAAGTTAAATATTTACTGAGTGAGTTTGTTAACACAACGATCAATCAATATGGTGATATGATCGACCAATATCCCTCTAAGGGACATATTTGTTAAATAAGATGGTAGAGTAGTTGACTAACATGCAAAAAGAAGTAGATTTTGTAAATTAAATGTATATTGGTAGACTAATATGACTTCGTGTCGAATAATGTCAGCTACTCTTGTAACATGTTTTTTGACACATTAGTCGACCAATGTATGTATGCGGTTGAACAATATCCCTTTAGGGGACACATTGGTTTACCAATAGGCTCATCTCAACAGCTAATGAATATGTGCATTCAATGCATATTTATTGATCAATATGCTACACTGATCAACTAATGCTCTTCAATTAGCTGTTATAATGGCTAGTTCTTGACTCCAACAACTAGTAAGGGGTACTAAAGTCCTACAAATACATTTTTTTTCTTATTATTCCTTGCTTCAACACATATTTATAAGTGTTTATCAAGCATTTGTGTATCGTTATCCAATATTTATGTAACACGTCTTATATAGAAACTACAACCACCCATACACATAACACCCAAAATTCTTGTACATATATTCATGGTATACAATTCTATTTTGTGTTGTATATGTACATATTACAAAATTTCATAACCAACCTTATAATTACAGCTCTTCACGAGCAAAGCAAGAAAGATGAATATGAGAAGAAAAACCACAAACTTTTACCTAGGATTGGCTTGATTCCTTATGCAAAATGATATGATTAAGGAGATGGAATGGAAAGGAGGTGAGAAAAGAAAATTCTAGAGTTAAAGCATTCCATACATGTCCCTCTCCCCACTCTTCTACTCCCCACTTCAAGAAGTTTATAGTCTTACACACATGTTTCAATCTCATTGGTCTACATGTTGGTTTTTGGCAAAATTGTACATTTGGTCCTTCTTCTTCCTTTAATTCCCACATTGGCATATAAATTTGTCAATTGATTTCATTCTAGTTTGTAACTCACATATAATTATTCATGTCCATGCCTAAATAAAGAAATAACCAATTTACCCTTATCTTTTAAATTAATTACCATATGTCCTTTACTATGCTTAGATACACTTAATTCTTTATGTTCACTTATTAATATACCCTAGACAAACTATAATGCTTCTAGGGTATAATATATTAGGGCCTTACAATTTATATGAGTGGGCCTCTTTAGAGTTATTAAAGTGATAAAGCTACATGTGAGCTTTAATTCTAGCACTATGTTATTGCCTTTAGGGGTGTTTTAAGTGACTTTAAGGTTCCTCTTCACCATAAAGGAAGATTATAAAAGGGTTCTTCTTTGTCAAAAAAATATTGTACAAATGTTGTTCTTTGCCTTAAAAGAAGAATTATCATATAATTCTAATAAGAGTTTTAGAAGTGGACATAGGCAAGGTTATTTACTGAACTATTATAAATCAGTTTGTATTCTCTCTTCTCTATCCTCTTTATATTATTATTCATTTGTTTGATTTATGTATGTTAATCAATGTCTTTATTGTTATATATACTGATTATTATTAAATTGAGTTTATCAGGTTAGAAAGTTTTGTTAAATTTTGTAAACACCCAATTTACCTCCCTCTTAGGTACCATTATGAACTAAAAAGACAAAAGCAAAGTGGCTGTCAAACACGTTTCAAAAGTCACCTAGGTTAAATTTAATAAAAGTAGTTATAGTTATTGTTATAAAAATAGTCTTATAACTATTAAACTTAACAATTAATATATCCTCATAAACTATACATAAGAAGTGATGTTAGACTGGTATTTACACTAGCGTTGATTTTGTTTTGGAACTTTTATGTATCCAAAAGTAGTGTGTAACTAGCGCCTAACATTAAGTTGTAATCAATATCGATTTTATTTTATAACTTTCTATGTAACAGCATGATAAGTCTCACACCTTTCACTTACATCACTCTGGCGCTGGTATTGTTCTACTTCTTAACCTATTTAAACTTCAGGAAAAATAGGCACTTATCTCTTTAGCAAGTTTGATGCTTATTATGCCCTTTTCCATTAACTTCTCCACTTTTGACATCTTTGATCTACAAATGAGTTCCAACATCTTCTGCAAAAAATATATATATATATATCTTCTTATATATATATATATATATATATATAACTAAGGAGATTTAAGATTTATTTAGAAGATAAGAAGATATATATATATATATATATTTTCCTGGTCGTCGCCAAAGAAGTTGTTATTGAAACTATAGAAAAAGAGTGTTTTAAACTGAAAGAATAATATGCATGGATAGTAATAAAAAGGTAAATTTAAGAGATATATTGTCTTGTGATGATTTTAAGGAGAAAACATATAATTAATTGTAACTTTCTCCACCATTATTCAACTAAGGAGATTTAAGATTTATTTAGAAGATAAGAAGATATATATATATATATATATTGAAACTCTTTCTGCATTATTTTTAAAGGGAACCAATTTTTGTTCATGAGTCTAAAAGGACGTAAGATTACGTGAATAGATCCTTTTTGCTTTTCCAAAACTTTGGGAAGCCTCTAGGCTTTACCAAAACTTGAATCCCGATTTTAAGAAAAGAAAAAAGTCATTTGACCTTTTCTTTAGACTAATCAGTTTGGTCTTTGAGCTCATAGTAACCATACGATACGAATAGTATTTCTTCTTTTATAGATCTCCAACTCACTCAAGGGAGCAGGAATTAGGCAGCCAATCTGATGATGGCCACCGCCACCGTGCTCGGCATCAATTCTTTAGTCTTGGACTGGCCTATTGTCATAGGCTTCAGCTTTCGGGTTGGCCTGAACCTTCTTAATCTAGGGAAGGCAAAGTTTGGAAATGTAACTCCATGAGCCTGGCTCAAAGTAGGCCTGAGATTTGTTTTATTGACATGCATTACTCCTTTTCCCTAAAGTGTCATTTTCCCATTCAAACACACCTGACAACGTCCAAAAATGTCAATAATGGGCTCAACAAATATAGCTCGGAACCTTAAGCACATGAAATCCTTGTATATTTGTTAGAATTTATAATGGGCCTACAGGCGCACACGAGAAAGAAAGCTAGACCACATACAAGCTCAAGTGAGATTCCATCCTAAAATCAATTGGTGATAGGTGGAGTAGCCCACTAGACTTATATGTTGGTCTTCTTTCATCTCTTTTTCCAATGTGAGACAAACTCCCACTCTTATATTTCAACACACCCCCTCACGTGTGGATCTAACACGTGACATAATCTATCATTCGGAGGTGTTAACGACTAACATAAGAGCAACCTACTCTGATACCATGTTAGAATTTACAATGGGCCTACGGGCCCACACAAGAAAGAAAGCTAGACCACATATAAGCCCAAGTGAGGTTCCATCCTAAAATCAATTGGTGATAGGTGGAGTAGTCCACTAGATTTATATGTTAGTTTACTTTCCTCTCTTTCTCCAATATAGGATAATTCTTTCTTTATATCTCAACACACCCCCTCACGTGTG
Organism: Erythroxylum squamatum; assembly: GCA_025629845.1. NCBI lineage: Eukaryota > Viridiplantae > Streptophyta > Magnoliopsida > Malpighiales > Erythroxylaceae > Erythroxylum > Erythroxylum squamatum. Next base: position 23,855,000 of record JAOTBA010000002.1, on the reverse strand, counting down.
GGTCTAACACGTGACATAATCAATCATTTCGAGGTGTTAATGACTAACATAAGTGCAACCCGCTCTGATACCATGTTAGAATTTATAATGGGCCTACGGGCCCACACGAGAAGAAAAGTTAGACCACATACAAGTCTAAAAAATGTTCCATTCTAAAACCAATTGGTGATAGGTGGAGTAGCTCACTAGATTTATATGTTAGTTTACTTTCCTCTCTTTCTCCAATATAAGAGGACAATTCTCATTCTTTATATCTCAACAGGATCTGTCTAGAATATGTAATTTTATTATGTCTTTAGTTTCCTGTTTCTGCCTAGGTGCTAGCTAGCCAGAGAATGAACAAGTGAGCCTGTGAAATTTCAAATCCTCGTATCAGCTTGTGGAAAGGAAATTTGGTGAGTGGACCTAGTAGTAGTTGTTTACACGATTGCGTTGTGAATGTACGCGATTCATGTAACCTGGGAGAATTTTCTTCCTAAGTACGTAGCTCCTTCAGTTCTCTGCAATACATGCTATCTTCTGCTCTGATACTGATACGAATTATCTCATCCACAACAAGTTCACTACTGCTGTAAATTCCATCTATCACCGTGGCAAAGAAATTTTCTTATTCTCTGGTAAGATGCCAAGAGTATTCTGAATTCTCCCTTGGAGATGTTTGACAATTGAACTTACCGGAATCTTCTTCATCAACGACCGGAATTGGAGAATTTGGGGGATCTAATACACATAGTAAAATCTAATAACTTTAACATATGCATCTATTTAAGCCTGGAACATGACCATTAGTTGGGGCATTCATGGCGGTTGAGGAGTTGGACTTCTATTTCTAGAAGATTTAATGGAGCATAAGAATTCATCATATCAGCCAAATCCAGCTTTTTCATACAATTCTTCATGTTCTTAGCGTGCTTCTACGTTAATTCATGATGGGAGTACTGTTTACTCTACCATGAAACATGCTTTATTTGTGTACTTTTGCCACGATTGATGTGCTTGTTAAATTATACCAATCCATGGTACAATTGACTGAAAGAGCAAAACATTAATCTCATTCTCGTTGTAAACCTGACTGCAGCAAAATAATAATAATAGTAATAATAGTAAGAAATAATGCAAATTACAATAAATTTGTTTAATGAATAATATTTTTGATAGAACTTAACAGTAGTCAATATTAACCTTAAAACTTATATTTTAAATATGAAAGGGATCAGATGAAAGTGATTTTTTTTTCTCGACACAAAGAATTATATAAAAAATCCTTAAAATTTTTAGTGGGAAAATTATTAATTGTTTTGACAAATATAAATACTAAGAATATATAATCATAATATATATATTTAAATTTAAAATAAGATAATTATAAAATTCCATAATTTTCTTTTTTAATTATTCGATTAATTGATACCTTTTCATCAATAATTAAAATTTAATTTCTTAATTTATATCTTGAATTTTCTTAATATTATAAAACTTTTATATTAAAATTTAAATTTGGTCAACAAACTTAAAAAATCCTTCAAATTGTTATACGAAATTTATATAATTAAAATAAATCGAATATAAATTTATTAAATATGTATAATATCTTATAACAATTGAGTTTATGGTAAAAGATCAATTGGTGATATTAGCGCAAACCTTACTATACAAGACTCCCCTGTATTTTGACAAAAAGACTGTTTCTTTGAGTTGAATCCGTGAAGATATAAAATTTAACGTAGAATTCGTAAAGTCTAGTAAGTTTGGGAAATTAAAAATGAACATGTATCGGACACCATAATTGGATTGCATTTGCATGTTAGAACAACAAAAGAAAAACCTAGAGAAACGTTTCATTTTTCATGGGAAACTTAACTTTGTAGAAGCTAACTAACAACGGAGAGATTCAACTCAGTGTCGTATCCTATTCCTAAATCGTGCAGCACGCCGTGATCAGCCAGAAAACCGACTTGGTTGGGAATTCGGAGGAGTCTCATTCGATCGATAGGTATTTCACTGTCATATCCAATACTTTGGTACATTTGCCCTCCAATGGTCTCCTTTACTTGTCTGACTGTTGAATGTTCGTGACAATTCAAGCAAGCCCTGTGAGTTGAGGTGGTAATCCAAACACGAATCCAAAATCTAAGAAGGATCGGGCTATCGTTTTGAATGCCACAATTCGTCAAAGGCTCTGAAGCATGTAGCAGCTCGTTATTAAAATAAAGGAGTTGGGAATCGGGCGAAAACCTTGCTTGTGATTGAAAACAATGTTGATAAATTTCTTCTTGGAGTTGCCCGACAGTGGCATCCCGTGGAACGGTGACTCGATATTCTTCTTCGTGGTAGGAAACCGAAACATGTAAAATCTGTCATATGACATAGTATATAATTAACATCCTGTTTTTCTTGACAATAGAATAAAAACTACGCCTGGTGTCTATAATTTTTGTAGAAAAACGAGAAGACTTACAGAAGCATCATCGCCATTCTCAGAAGCATCAGTATTATTCTCATAACTAGGACCGGCACCGTTTTCTGCAATCATCACGCTCATAAAGGATCTGGGACTTGGGATTCCAAGGACGATTTTTGGATATGTGGCTGTTATGAACTCAACTGTCCTTTATATATATGTGCGATTTTAATGCCATACGTTTAACATGACAAATATCAATGCTAGTTTGGTTTAGGACAACACTAATGTGAACTTCTATTCATCGATTTTATATTGTTAAAATACATTTAATTTGACTAGAAGCACAGCAAATTTTCATCTTCACAATCATATCTTTTCTACTATGGAAGCATTCACTTTTTTTTTCCTCTCTATTTTATCCTTTATTTACAATTACTATTAAATGCAAACATTTGTTTTTCAACTTATACGCCATAGCCTTTCGGTCAAATCAATAATAATTCATGAAGAGATGACTAACAAATAATGATAATTGATATAAAAAAATTATTTTTATGCCACTGTACAATGTTGAAGTGAGTTGTAGGTTAGTTGGAGGAGAACAATACGTATAATGAATACATTACAAATTGAGAAACATAAATAATATTAAACCTAAGGGGTGTTTGGTTCTCTTTCTTTTTATGGTTTCCTTTTATCATTGCTAAAAAGTAAAAATAAAAGACTAAAACACATTTGGTGTCATTTTGTTTTATATTAGTTTGTTGGTTGTAAAATAAAAATTGCAACAACATTGCAATTTTTTATTTTTATCTATTTCGATAATTGTTGTCAAAAGAAAACAACTTGTTATTACAATTGGTTATTATTGAATTTTAATATATTGGTAGTCTACTTTTAAATGATGGATTCATTTGTTAGATTAATTTAATAATCATAAAGTGTGACACATATTACTTTATTTGAAAGTGAACCTAAAATAATGATTATTGGGCTTGTAAAGAAAATTAGAATCATTAGGGTTAATCAATAAAACTCTTTTCTCTCCCTTCAATCAAGTAAAGTTAACAGATATAAAAAATACATACGCTTTTGCACCACTGAAAAGAATGAAAAAAAGAAAGAAGGCGAGAGTGGATAAAACTTTTGTTTAAAAAAGGTGTTTGCAATAAGAAAAGGATTACACATATTGAGCATGGATTAATGTTAATATTTTTCTATGTTCTTTATACCATGAATCTTAGGATTTGAAGTTGTTGAATCAATTATGTCATAGATGATCTTGGATGAATTCTATGCTAGAAATATTGTTTAAAATGTTAAAGTTTAAATATACATGTGCTATTAAAGCAGATTATGACACTTTGATTTGCATTAGAGTTAACCTTAAAATTCATGGTAGCAATTAATATAGATTCATGGTTATAGATAAATTATGTATTGTTTTCGTTGTAATCTCTCAATCTAAGCAATCTTGTTTCTCGATTTTTGTGGGTTGTTGACCGAGTTTGAGTTAATCCATCGAAAATTCCCTTTACAATAAAAGTCAGGGATTGCGAAGGCTATGGGTTTATTGTCTTAAGCATGTCTGTTTGTTTCTGAATTGAGATGGGATTTTCAAATAAATGCACATCGAAATGCTTGTTTCCTAAAGACTCTAGTGGGACCATAATGTCATATTTGTAGGGGGTTATCATTGAATAACCTCAGGTTTTTAGTTATAAGGAATAAATTGTTTAGATTTCAAGTTTATGGAAAAACATGATATATGCGTGAGCCTCTCTTCAAAAATGTTTATTTTTGAAGTTATAAAGCATAAGTCTTTCTGGAAACAAAAGGGTTAAAGAAAAGGTTTTCTGGGGCGCCATCATGCATTAATCTTTTTATTTCAATATGCGTAAATTTTGAAAAGCAAAAGGATTGGTGTTAAGTTTTGAAAGAAAAAGGCTAGAAAACGTGATTCCTTTTTTAAAATAAAAGATTGAATACGTTTTTGGCTCTATGCACACTAAAGAATGTGTGAACACCATCATATGGTGTTTAAAAATCAAATAATTACTTATGCATTAATTGAGGTTTGACCAGTTGAGCCTTTTGAAAGAACAAAGCCGAGAGAAACAAAAGTTTAAAGAAAGTTTCCATAGGCTGACCATCAAAAGCTTTGATTTTATGTTTGCATTACTTATTTACTACAATTTGCATTATTTCTAGAAAACAAAAAGTGAAAGAAAATTCAATGTTTCGTGTGGCCCATCATAAGAAAGTCTTTTGATTTTGTGGTTATAAAGTAGAATGATTTCGGTGTTAAAATCTATGGACACCGTGACTTTCATGTGAAAAATCAAAGGGTAAATTTGCATGTTAGAGCATGGAATCAATGAAGTTTTAGTCCTCTAGCACTAAATGAATATGCATGCAACTAATTACGTTTTTGGTCTTGGTAACAAACAAATATGCATGTTCAAGTTGGTTAATTTTGGATTTTACATATATTTCCCAACATTATAATTAAAATTCAAAATTTATTTATACTTAATTAAATATTTATTGTATATAAGCTTGTTAGTGTGACTTTGCTTGAAAAGATATTTAGACATTTAATTATGCATTCTTTCAATTGTTCAAGTTATATGATGCTAATAAATTCATAATAGATGAACTGAACAATTGAGATTATTAATTATACAGCTAGGAGACCACCCAAAGGTGGATCGTTGCTTATAATTAATAACATTAAAGAGACTTATCAACCTACTTCATGAATATGTTAGTATATCCAAAGATAATATGCATACTAGCTTGAGTATGACTGACTATCTATCAAAGTGTGTATATATATGTTGTTAGCATTAAGTATCACCCAAAGGTGAACTTAAATATGTATGTATATATATATACATATATATTTAAAGTTTTTTATTATCTGAATCAATTAATTGTACTTAGGGCATTACTATGTGAGTTTGTTTTTACGTTTGCAGTTTCTAATAATTTGTTAGCTATGGGCAATGATCTGATCAAGTTCAATAGGCTAAACTATGATGATTGGTCTTAGCAAATCCAATTTCAGTTGGGTATTATGGATAAGGAGCTGACATTAGTTGCTGAGAAGCTTGTAACCGTTTCTGAGACTAGTACACAAGCTAAAAGGATATATTTTGAGGCTTGGGAAAAGTCTAATAGGTTGAGTCTAAACTTAATGTGTTTGACGAATAAATGAAAATGTTAAGCCATCAATGCCTCATACAGACAATGCAAGGGAATTTATGATGAAAATCAAAGAGTACTCACAATCAGACATAACTGACAAGTTTATTGTAGGAAGCTTGATGAGTGAATTGACAACCAAGAAGTTTGATTGGTCTCATCCTATCCATGATCATATGATAGGGTCAATGGGTATGGATGTGAGTGAATCCTTCCTAATGCAGTTCATCATCAACTCACTTCCTCCTGAATTTGGTCAGTTCCAAGTGAATTACAACACTCTGAAAGAAAAATGAAACTTTCAAGAAATCAAAACTACGTTGGTGAAGGAGGAAGGGAGATTAAAGAAAATGAAGAAACACTCTGTTTATCTTACAGTACACAAAGAAGCCAGTAGAAAGGGAAAGGTAGGAAAGAAGAGCAACAAGAAGGACAAAGCCCCAAAAGAAGGACAAAGCCCCAATAAAGGTTAATGAGGGACAAATCCATAAAAAACAGTGTTGTTTCTTCTGCAAAAAAGCTGGTCACCTTAAGAAAGATTGCCTTAAGAGAAAGGCTTGGTTCGAAAAGAAAGGTAAGTACTATGTTTTAGTATATTTGAATAAAATCTTATTAAGGTTCCCAATAATACCTAATGCTTAGATTCAGGTGCAACTACTTATGTGTCACATATTATATAAGGATTTCTTTCGATCTAAACCATAAACGGAACTGAAGAGTTCCTGTATATAGGTAACAGAATGCAGGCGCAAATAGAAGAATAGGGATGTACAGATTGATCTTAAATACTGGTTTTAGTCTAGATCTTGAAAAGTGTCTTTATGTTCCTAAATGTGCTAGAAACTTAGTTTCTATTAGTAAGTTGGATAAGATAGGTTTTAATTTCAATGTTTGAAACGATGTTTTTTCTTTGTATAAACGACAGTACTATTATGGTTATGGTACATTAATGGATGGTTTACATCGTTTTAACCTTGAAGTTAATAATTCTGAATCCCTGTTTCATGTTGAACATAATATTGGTAATAAACGTTATGCATATAATGAACACTCTACTTATTTATGGCATTAAAGTTTAGGTCATATATCTAAACAAAGGGTCATGAGGTTAGTGAAAAGTGAAATCTTACCTCAACTAGATTTTACTAACTAGGATGTGTGTGTTGATTGCATTAAACGCAAGCAAACCAAACATATATCTAAGAGTTCAGCCATAAGAAGTACTGAGTTACTTGAATTAATACACACTAATATATGTGGTGCATTTCATATTCCATCTTGGGGTGGTGAAAAGTATTTTATCACCTTTATTGATGACTATTCACGTTATTGTTATCTCTATTTACTGCATGAAAAGTTTCAATTAGTGGACATTCTTGAGGTGTTCATTAATGAGGTAGAAAGGCAGTTAGATAGAAAAGTGAAAGTCATACGGTCTGATAGAGGTGATGAATATTATGGTAAACTCGGGGAATTTATTAACAATATACAATGTCTGGTACACCACAACAGAATGGTGTAATTGAAAGGTAGAATCGTACTCTTATAGATATAGTTAGGAGTATGTTAAGTTACACAAATGTGCCTTTATCTTTATGGATGTATGCATTAAAGATAGTTATATATTTATTTAATAGGGTTCTTAGTAAAGCAATTCTTGTGACACCTTATAAATTGTGGATAAGTAGGAAACCTAGCTTGAGACACCTGCATGTTTGGGGTTACCCAACCGAAATAAGGATTTATAATCCTCTTGAAAGGAAACTTGAAGCAAGAATCATTAGTGGTTACATCGTTGGTTATCCAGAAAAGTCCAAAAGGTACGTATTTTATTTTCCTAATCATAGTACAAGAATAGTTGAGTCTGGTAATGCTAGGTTCATTGAAAATGGACAAATCAATGGAAGTGGGGAACCACGAAAGGTGGATATTTAAGAGATTCAGCTAGAAAATTATTCACCCGATGTCTCTTCTTAAGTTATTATTCCTCTTGTTATATCACAGTCACGTAACATATCAGAGCAACAAGTTAATATTCAAACCCATAAAAATAAAATGTCAAAAATAAACTATTAAATAATGTGCAAGTCATAAATGATCAAGTGATACCACAAGAAATAATATTGTGAAGGCATAAAAGGGAGAAAAGACTAGCTATATTAGATGATTATATGGTGTATTCACTTGCGCATGAGTGTGATTTGAGCATTGATAAGGATCCAGTCTCATTTAAAGAAGCCATAAAATGTAACAATTTTGAAAAGTGACTCATTGCTATGAAAGAAGAGTTAAAATTTAGGGATGATAATCAAGTTTGGGAACTAGTTAAGTTACCTGAAGGCTCAAAGCAAGTGGGTTGTAAATGAGTCTTTAAGACCAAAAGGGACTCCAAAGGTAATATTGAAAGGTACAAAGTTAGACTTATAGCCAAAGGTTATCCTCAAAAGGATGGCATTGAATTTAAAGAGACCTTTTCTCCAGTTTAAAAGAAGGACTCTTTAAAAATTGTTATGGCATTAGTAGTTCATTATGATTTAGAGCTTCACTAAATCGATGTAAAGACCACTTTTATGAATGGTAACTTAGAAGAAGAAGTTTATACCGAAAGGTTTTGTGACTGCAGAAAAGGAAAATATGGTGTATAAATTAAAAAAGTCAATATATGGTTTGAAACAAGCTTCTTGATAGTAGTATCTTAAGTTCAATGATAATACTACCTCTTATGGTTTTGTAAAGAATATCGTTGATAAGTGCATCTCTATGAAGGTCAGTGGGAGCAAGTTCATTATTTTGTTACTGTATGTTGACGATATTCTTTTGGCTGCTAATGATTTGGGCTTGTTACATAATGTAAAGAACTTTCTCTCTAATAACTTTGGAATAAAAGATATGGGTGAGGCATCATATATGATTGGAATAGAAATATTTTATGATAAGATACAAGGATTGTTAAGGTTGTCTCAGAAAGGATATATTAGTAAAGTATTAGAGAGATTTAGTATGGAAAAGTGCTCAATAGGGGTGGTTCCAATTCAGAAAGAGGATAATTTTAGTGAAATACAATGTCCCAAGAATGATTTGGTATGAGAGGAAACGGAATTTATTCCCTGTACATCTGTAGTTATGAGTCTGATGTATATTCAGACTTGTACTCAATCAGATATCAGTTTTACTGTTGGAATGTTAGGTCGATATCAAAGTAATCATGGATTGGACCACTAGAAAGCTTTAAAGAAAGTTCTTAGGTATTTACAAGGCACCAAGGAGTACATGCTCACGTACAGGAAATTAGATCACTTAGAAGTGATTGGTTATTCATATTTAAACTATACTAGTTGTGTAGACTCAAGGAAATCTACCTTCAGTTATCTATTCCAACTAACAAGAGGGGCAATTTCTTGGAAGAGTGGAAAACAGTTTGTCATTGCTACTTCCATTATAAAGGCTGAATTTGTGGCGTGCTTTGAGGCTACTATTCAAGCATTGTGGTTAAGGAACTTTGTCTTAGGGCTAGGTATTGTCGACAATATAGCTAGACCGCTAAGAATTTATTGTGACAATTCTGCAGTTGCCTTCTTTTCTAAAAATAACAAGTACTTTAAGGGTGCTAAACACATAGATTTGAAATACTTGTCAGTCAAAAAAGAAGTGCAAAAACATAAAGTGTCAATTGAGTATATTGGAATTGATCTAATAGTAGCTGACCCGTTAATTAAAGGATTACTGCCTAAAACATTTACTGGCCATGTTGAAAGGATGGACATTATAGATAAGTCCTTGTTAGCATAAGATCATGTTATGTATGTGTTTGGATATTTGCTATTATTGTTTTGACACTTATGAATTCAATTAACGTTATATTTTTACTTATTTGTTAGTTGTCAAATTATGTTGTGTACACGTACTGTTTTATTGTGATGAAAAAATATGTTTTTTGAGAAAACTTTAAAGTTGAGAATTATAGTGTCTCTCAATTACAGTTCTTTTAAGTTGAGATGATTATGTGATAAATGGAAGGAATCATGTCACCAGAAGAATTGTGACCACCATGATCCCATTATTTCAATTCATTCAAGTTTGATGACTTGATAGATTCATTATATGGTGCACACATGTGTTGTTGGATCATCAAGTTGTAACATGAGTCATGTGGGAGATTGTTAGATTAATTTAATAATCATAAAGTATGGCCCATATTACTTTATTTGATTCTAATATGAAGTAGGCCCAAAATAATGGTTGTAAGGCTTGTAAAGAAAATTAGAATCATTATGGTTAATTAATAAAACCCTTCCCTCTCCCTTCAATCAAGTAACATTAATATATAAAAAAAATACATACGTTCTTGCACCATTGAAAAGAACGAAGAAAGGAAGAAGGCAAGAGTGGATAAAGCTTTTGTGTTGAAAAGATGTTTGTGATCAGAAAAGGAGTACACATATTGAGCATGGATCAAGGTTATTATTTATCTCTTTTCTGTATAGCATGAATATTAGGGTTTGAAGGTGTTAAATCAATTGTGTCAGAGATGATCTTTGGTGAATTCTATGGTTGAAATATTGCTTAGAATGTTAAAGTTTCAATTTACATCATTGTGAGTGATATCTTGTTAGAAATAGTGGTTGCTATTTGTTAGCTTGCTAAACTAGAAAGGGCTAAGATATTTTCTACCTCATTCTCTTTAAATATTTATATTTTTATTTATAAACTCAAAGTAAAGTGGTGGTTCTCTATCAAGTAAAAATATCATATCTTTTATATCTAATAGTTCTTCATATTAATGAGAAAAATATACTTGTTTCCTTCTAATATTTTAGTAGGATAATCATGATAAAAAGATCCCTCGCACTTTAACCCTTTGAAATACCCTTTTGAATGGTATATTTTTAGAAGTTCATAAATTTCTTTATATGATTTAAGTATTGATATTTCATCATTGTTGAAATGGTTGAATTTGATGATAGTTAGCTAATATACAAAAACCAAAGATATAATATATCCTATGTGATAAATGATTGAAACCCAAATTAATTACAGTTTTATTTGATTTTTTTACGAATAGTATACGTTTTTTCTTATAAGTGGACATTACATATGTCACTTCTAAGAATGAAATGTACAAATGCGTTCCTTATGTCTCGATATTAGATAATTCTTCAACTTTATGAGTAAGAGGAACTTGGAATATATTTAAGCTACTCTTCATTAACACATTAAAAGTTTCATTTAACTATGCTTTGAGGTTTACGAATAGCTTATGAGATACTAAGGGTCCGTTTGGTTGAGCTTTTATCAGTAGAGCTTTTTTTAGTAGAGCTTTTGTCAGTAGAGCTTTTCTGAGAAGAGCTTTTTTTAAAAGCCAGTTGGCTGTTTGGCTGTTAATTAAAAAAATAGCTTTTTTAAAAGAGCTTCATTCAGTAGACTGTTTGGCAACATAAAAATAAAAAGCACTTTTATTAATTTTAACTA
>JAOTBA010000002.1:23788239-23810718 GCA_025629845.1 Erythroxylum squamatum | reverse complement strand
TATCATCATCCATACACGTAGGAAACTGACAAACATTAAATAGTAAGTTAACCAACCATACATAAGTAAGATAATAGTTCAAACATCCATCAATCAACATCACATGTACCCAGTTTCATCACCATACAAATTAAGAAATTATACAGCATGTCATATGTCTGAATCTAAAAGGCTCCTAACATAAGACTGCTTTAGCTCTAGTGGTAAACCCCAATAAATACTCATTAATTGGGGTTTACTCCCGAATTTCTCAGCAGCCCTGAGAATTTCGTGAACGGGGAAGCCGAAATTGACAAGCTCTTCACCCAACTTAGCTCCTTGCATTCCTGCAATCGCGTCCGCAATCATCTTAGCATTCTCTTTGCTTGTTTCAATGGCATGAGCAAATGATTCTGCAAGGCTTTCCAGTGCTTTAGTATCCCGCATCTTCCGTTTCCCTTTGGTTTGCTTATTTCCCACAGTGTTATTGGAAGATGCGGTGGAACCGAAGACTTGGGCTGAAGTAGTTGGAGGAGGAGTTGTTTGTGGGAGTGGTTGTTCCAAAGGGTCATAAAAGGTTGGTTCGGCCGCTGGTTCTTCGCCTTCTGTTTCACCCTCATCAGGAAAGACAACAGCATCAGCAGCATGCTTAGCCCTTCCACCAGTGGCCCTGTCCCGCCCAAACACAATTTCAAGTCTATGGTAAAGCGGGAATGGCTTGCCAGGAGTGTAGTACTTGTTCGGGTGGCTCTGGAATAAGCAACATAAAATGTCAGAACGAATTACTGATGATTAGTCGGACACTTCTAAAAACAATAAACAATAAGCACATAATTACCCTCAACCATTCATCAAGGACTTGCTTGCTATCGACCTCGACACATTGCTTGGACTCATTCCAATCAAAGCCACTGCAATTTAACATGTCAAAAGCTGTTTGATATTTGTCTTTTAACCTCTTGTGCTTATTTTTGACATGTCACCTGTCAATCCCACACTCAGGAAACTTCTCCACCATCTGACGAGCAAGAATTTGGAAAGTACCGAGCTTGAATTAGCCATTATCGGCCCTGTGACCAGCTTCCACAGCCTCCTCCATTAAGGTAACAAATGCATCTGTTTCACTGTCAGTCCAAATTCTTGCCATTGCACCTATTCGACGCAATTTCAAGAATCCCACAACATTCCAAACCATTCAAAAGATGTTTTTTAACAAAATGTATCAATTGACAGCAATTTGCAACTTTAAAGAAGAAAATATGGAATTTGTAGTAACATGCCATTAACTATCAACAACACATCCATAACAGTAATTAATTTGTCTCCTCATATTCAGTTTCATTCAAAGTCAAACATAGAAGAAGTGATTAAAACAATCCTTCAATTCAGTTATAATAAAACCCTACCGAAATAAATCCCGCAATTCGATAATCTAAAAACGTACACTCTAAACGGAAGGTATCAATTTAATTGTTGCTTCTCCATTCATCAAACATGTTCGTTGCTAATTCATCTCTCCATTGACTCCATTCAACACTTGTCTCAACACGATCAACAGTTTCAGGCAAGGCAGCATCTTCCCCAATTGGCATATCCTTGGGTTCCATAGGAGTAAGCTCTGTTGGATCTTCTGCCATATGCAACCTAATAAAGTTGTGCAGCAGGGTGCAAGCAAGAATTATGCGCACCTGAGTTTTTGCTAAATAAAAAGATGGAGTTCTTAGAATTTTCCATCTCTTTTTCAGTAGTCCAAATGCACGTTTAATTACAATCCTAGCAGATGAGTGTCTCTTATTATAGAGCCCCTCTCGGTTTCTAGGTGCCCTTCCATCTCTTGTCCACTCTTGAATGTGGTATCTTGTGCTTCTAAAAGGTGCAAGAAAACCAGGACCGTTGGTATAGCCAGCATTGACCAAGTAGTAATTCCTACACACAAAATGACACTTTTACTATTGTGCATATTTCGCATCAAACATGTGTGCAAATGTTGGAAGTTGTGTATAATTCAGAGGTTACATAACCCTTGGCACTTGAAGCCTATGGTGCCTCGTTACAGCATCGTGCATAACCCTTGAATCCGATGCTGAACCCTCCCACCCCGCAAGAACATAAACAAAGTTTAAGTTCTTATCACACACCCCTAAAACATTTGTGCATATTCTCCCTTTCCGACCTCTGTATCTAGGTTTCTCTACTTGGGGAACCGTAATATCTATGTAGGTCCCATCTAGGGCACCAAGGCAACCCTTTCAACAAAAATCTAGGAAACCAAAGTTATATCATTAGTTATTTACAATACTGATATTAGACACTTTGTTGTCGCTATGAAAGTTTACTAACCTTAAACCATTTCCATCTAGGGTCTGTGCAATCATCTGCAATTGGTATGGGCTTCACATACAACAGATCATGCAGCCTTAGTACGGCCTTCAACACACTATGAAAGGCCCTACTTATTGTTTCTCCCGATCTCATCAACCTTACTTGTAATACTCTATTAGATTCATTTTGTGCTAATATTCGTAGGAAGATTAGCACCTTTTCTTCAATAGGCAGATGGCCAGTATTCGCCAATCCACCATGGGCTTGAAGCATTTCACATAACACTGTAAATGTCTGAACGTCCATCCTTAAATCCCACTGACTATTCCTATCACCCTCATGCAAAATCCTATTTATATTAGCTTCCCTTGATGGCACTGTCAAAGCCCTACTCCCTAATGCAAGATCACTCCTCTTCCGTTTTCTTCTGTATACTGCCAACACTACCAATATTACCACTTTCATTAATTCCAACTGCCCATTCCATACATCAAGAAAAGTCAAAGCCTTAAATATCGCTTCACGAAGCCTGTTATCCATGTTTGTTAATAAATACTATCTGCAACGTATTTATACATTGTTATCAAAACTAAGTCCATGTACTAATACACTCTGCATAGGAAACATATAAACAAAGTACATATATCCATGTTTAATGCCAACCAATTAATGTGATATTACGTAATAAAAATAACTTATGTAGGACCTATCATAGGTATCCTATATAAGATTATCCCAACATTTCCTAGTCACACTTGTGCGAACAATATGCTGCCAGGAGTTTTAATGCAATGCATCTGTTTTGAATACATTACCTCTTAACCAAAAATATTGAGTACACTCACAATGCATATCCTCTTTTAATCTATATCACATCAATCATTATCCCAATTTCATTATATATATGCTTGCCATTTGGATTGCATTCCGAAAAATAATGTTCTAAATACAAAACATAGTTTATGTGTTATCGATTAAGTAAAATTATTTAGAATTACAAAAGTAAAGAAGATGAGATGTTAAAGAAAAAGTAATGTACCGAGTAAAGGGATTGTTAACCAATTTTACATGCACTTTAAATAATTAATCTCTTCCTACAAGTTAAAGGCAAAGAGTTTAAGGTGACAAGGAAATAACTGATTACAACATATTTAACATGGGGACTATGCCCATCTAACTTACATCAAAATTAAAACCATATCATCGTATTTTGATACAGAAGAGAACCCCCCAACCCCTTTTTTAAAAGAATATTCATACGGAAGTCTGCAGCTTGGATTTGGAATTGGACAACATCATCCTCCGAGTCCAACGGATTGCTCCTTGAGTTTCTTAATGCATAAATAATCTAATTCCAAACAATGAAAGAAAAAAAATAGGGAAACATTATATATGTAATAAATCGTGATTCTACCTTGGAATTCCAACTATGCTATAGAAAGTAGAAACCTTCCAAAGTAGAACAAAGTAAATAGTCTTTCTAAATCCTATCATCAGCCCCTAAAGTTAGTTGGTAACTAGGTATAAACTGGTTTAGAATAAGAACTTTGCTCTTTAAGGTAATCTTTGTGTTCTAGCAGTGAAAGAGGGACTATCTACACTAGATAGTCTATTCCTTGGATCAACCTCAACTGTACGTTGTGCTTTTCTCACATTGAGTTCATAATTCATTTGTTCTTCGACTGTTTTTACTCTAAGTTGCTCTGGATTGATATCCTAACTAGATGTGGAGTTATATATGTAATAATTGGAACTATGCAGATAGGGAAACATTATAGGAATTTCTAGATAGGAACTCAACAATGTACAGCTTATTTTGTTGTCACATGTCCAAACAAGTTGTAGGGAAGGATATGTCATAGTTACGGAGAATACTTCTATCTCAATAGCAGTGTTAATAAATATGTCAAATTAGATTCAAATATTGTAACAAAATAAAGGATTTTTCATCAACAACTTTAAGTTGGAAGGCATAGTTGGATTATTGCACCTGATCCTAAGAACTAACTTAACCGTTGTTTTGCATTCCTACCGAAAATGAATCCCAAGTCAATATGACAGAGAAAAACAGCTTAGAAAATGAATCCCAAGCTGTACAACATACATTGAAGTCAACTGTAATTACAGCAAGGGACATGTAATGAAGCAATAAAACAAATATGCATTTCCTCAAGAAATACAAGTGAATAATCACAAAAATAACTTCTACGGACCATTCTCCAGATAGGAGACAAGAACTGTGCAACAAATATTCCATTGCTGAAAAGATACGGGTAGTTATATGAGGTAATAAGCATCACTAATGTACGAAGGGAGGGAAATTATTGAACTCCCAACACTGCACAACAGAGCATATTTCTCAGGTGTTATCCTCAACAAAGCACACGAATTAATCTTTGGCATCTGTTGCAAGGTGAGTTGGAATGGGTTTTGGCTGAGCTTATCTACTTAACATTCAAATGCTTACAAAACCCAAAGCACTGGCTTCTATAACAAATTTGAACAAACCATAGCACATACATGATAGCATAATGCAGAGTAATCTGAGAAAAATTGAATTACCTGTTTACTGGAACTGAAGATTCGTTTTGGAGCTTCAGCAACCTCTCACCGATCTCAATGGAATCCAGCTAACCTAAACACCCACAAAGACAAAGGTTAAAGCTTGAAAAGGAAACTACCGGATGAATCTATAAGCAAAAAGAAAAAATTTTTGTCAATCTGTTCAAATCAACCATCTGTCGAAACTATTCCACCATACACGGACACAGACACATCCAATAAACTGAGAAGAATCAACAAACATCGGAAACTATTCCACCATACAATGCAACCGCACCCCACAAGCAATCCCATTTGACGAATCAACAAACACGGACACATCCAAGAAACAGAGAAGAAGACGGACACACCCCACAAGAAACAGAGAAGAAGACGGACACGGACACAACCTCAAGACGAAGCTGTTGGGGAAGAAGGGTCGTGTGCGATAGACAACGTGCGCCGGTTGTGGGTCGACAGAAAAGAGGACTGATGGGGTTGTGGGTCGAGAACGGACGAGGCCACAGTTCGACGGTTGAGGGAGACGCACAGTTCCACGGTTGACGGAGACGATGGTTGAGGGAGACGCAGGTGAGCCGGCGGAGAGACCACAAACGAGAGAGAGGCAGGGGTTATTTCGACAACGGCTGACCTAATGTGGCGGAGGCAGAGTCAGAGTGTCTCTTGTCCGTGGGTCTGGCGAGCGACAGATTTTATTTGTCTTTGTCTACCGAAGTCAGGTGACAAAACGCCGGAGACACGAAACAAACAGGTGGAAGTGACAAGAATTTTCTGTTCTGTGCTCTGTCCCCGGCAACGGGGACAGCAACCAAACGGGGTGTAGTTGTCATAATGGCTCCTAACAATAAATCACTAGGCATTTTCAGCCTTTAGTTCTTTACCATGGACAAAAGAAAATGTGAAAATTCCGACCCCAGCTCAATTACAACTCCTAATAACGATTAAATTCAGAAAAATGGATAGAACAAAAAGCTGTGGCTGTAGATGAATAATGCTTAGTTAGTATTACGGATGAATATCGGTCCAATTGCAGCTTTGAAGTCATCTTAAAATCTGCTACACCGTCTCCTTGCTGTTGCTGCCATCTTCAGTCTCTCACTTGCGGGCAGCCTTACTACTTTCACAAGTGGCATCTGCTTGCTCTTCTATGCTCTGGCAAATAAGTCCGACTTGTTCCCGATCTTCTATTACCAGGATGTCCATTTTTGGGCCAGCAGAATTATGAGATAAATAGAGGATGGAAATTATCAGCTATAGCGTTGACATTAATGACAAAACTAAGAAGTTCAATCAAGCATGCCCACCAATTGGTATGAACCCCGAAGCCATGTACTTAACAACACTAATGCCCAAGTGCTCATCTATAATGGAATGCAGTCCGGCAGTGGTACCTCCCAAAAGCCTCATCAAATCCCTGAGAATAACCAAATACAAAAAGCACATATAAAGACCAAAATCTCACTTATTAGTATCCAAATCAAAAGGTATGAATGAACAACAGATAAATTTCTTTAAAAACAATCCCATTAACAGATATACGAGTGTAAACAAAGACCACAAACACAATTTACTGTTGAATTTTAAAACCAAAAACTAACTAAAATAAAGTAAAATAGAAAAGAGATAATGTAAGAGGTAATTTATTGATAGGTGTACTTTACATTGACATGAAGGCCTAAATAGATAGGTAATGAAATAACAAATTTATATAATATCTCGGTAAAGATTAACTAAACAGATAACAAATTTAAAAGTTTAAATCCTATAATAACTAACAACTTTATCTTAATAGAAAAAAATTGTATCTTCTAACAGTTAACAAATCTTATCTTTATCTTACTACTCTTAAATTTTATTTTTAAACAAAGACCATTTTTAACAACTTTGAATCATTCTCCAATATTCCTTTTTGACTCAAAGTTATAAGACTTTTTGAATTTGATGAAGTATTTCCAATCACCCTTCAATGGTTGGAGCACATCTCTCTATAATTCTTTTCTTTGGAGCACTTCTCTCTATTCTTCAACATGAGTACTTCTCTCATCACTTATTTTCATAGAGCACTTCTCTTTATGATGCATCTTGTGCACTTCTCATCAACTAGAAGAGGTTGTCTTCTTTAATCACTTGCACTATATTTGCTTTTTCTTCATTGTTAAACTTGCAATCCTTTTTCATAAAGCATCGAGACTTTCTTTTATGTCAACAATCTTTCTCTTTATGACCAAACTTCTCACAATGACCACATTGAAAAATGTTTCATTTCTTTTTTGATGATGGAACCTTTGCTAAATAGGCTCCCTCCACCATCTTTTCACTCTCTTTGGCTCTCATTGCCCTTCTTTGTTTTTGAACTTGTAGAACATTAATCACTTATAGGTCCCACAAGATCTTTGAGAGCTCTGATACCATATTGCATTTTAAAACTATAAACTAACTAAAATAAAATAGAATAGAAAAGAGATAATGCAAAAGGCAATTTATTGATAGATCACTTTACATAGACATGAAGGCCTAAATATATAGGCAATGAAATAACTAACTTAGCTAATATATCTGTAAAGATTAACTAAACAAATAAAAAATTTAAAAGTTTAAATCCTATAACAAACAACTTTATCTTAATAGAAAAACTTTTATTTTCTAACAGATAACAAATCTTATCTTTATCTTACTACTCTCAAATGTTATTTTTAAACAAAGACCATTTTTAACAAATTTGAATCATTCTCCAACATTTACAACAAACCATCTAGCAAACCGGGAACGGCAGGCATTGGTATCAATATGAAAAAGAAAATGCAATGGACAAGAAATACAAGCTTTGTGAGACAAATGACTGACTATTTTCTACATCTTCCCACAGGCCACAATTCACAAGCTTCTCATGGCAATTAATCTTCAAGCTTACTATCTACAAAGCAGAAATTGGATTTCAAACCTAGAGCCTTGGAGTATCGCAAAGAGCATAGACACACTTGGTATGATTTGGGATCTTCTAAAGTATTTGGACATGATCTTGTGTCCACGAAGAGTTCACCATCGCTAGGTATGCCATAAACCCATACATCCAACTAAACACTACATACTTTTCAAAAATAAAAAACTAAACACTATATAATACAAATCTTGCACCGCAATAACCAATCACCACTATGAGACAAAAAAGCCCACTTCAACTTTTATACAATAATGTGAAAGACAAATAGGTGAGCTTGTGAATTCTGAAGTTAAGGTGACGTATTTCTAGAAGCCTCATAATTTAACAAAAAAATGGGTCCCTATAGGAAAACATTTTCAAATTGGACAGCAGGATGAGCTATTGGGGGTTGAATCTTCTCTAGTGGATAATGATGAAGCTACAGGTGCACAAGTTAATGCTGATGAGAATACAGGTAACTTAATTATAGATTCTCTAAATATTTAAGGTGGGAAGCCCAATATAGCATTTGGACACACCTCTCGACTAAAGAAACCTGATAACTAAGAAGATGTAACTACTAAACAAGATTCACAATCAATGGAAGAAGAGATAGAAGATGAACTGGTCTACTAGAAAATGATCCAACAAGTAACCTGCTGCTGATATAACTAGAGATTGATAGAATTATTGAGATAGCAGAAAGGTTTAGTGAGAGTTACCCTAACCCCAAAAGAAGATCAGCTAAAAGGAAAACAAAAAAAAAAGTATTCCCCCTTAAATGGTCATTATAATATGGAACATAAAAGGGTTAAATGACCCCCTCAAACACTCAATGGCGAGAGAATTAGAAATGGATAGGAAGCATATTTTGGTCGACCTCTTTGAGACATAAATAAAGACTCCACATATTTAGAAAGGACTGCTTATACGTGCAACTTTTATTACCAACAACAAACAACAGACATTTAGCCAAGTTGATTTGCTATAATCAATTGATGTACTCTTTTTTTTTGTAACTATTAGCGGATTTTGAATTTGTATGCAGAATAAATGACTCATTGTAATGATGTTCTCTAGCTTTTGTTACTATTAATACAATTCCTTTTATTTTTTCAAAACAAAACAATGTGAAAGGCAAAGAAAAGAAAGGAAAAATACGTCCAACAACTTTTATACATCATTAGCTTTCACTTCTTAGTAATTTTCTTTAAATCTTTCATCTTTTTGTTTATTTTTTGTGTTGAAACAAAGATCATGTGCGCCTAAATTTACATATTATGATTTAAAGAGATTTAAAACCTTATGAGGTTTTGTTTTGAACTTATATTTTATGTATAATTAATATTGATTAATGTGACAAATTAATTTGATATTGATTATTGTATAATTATTAATGAATTCAGTGACCCATAATTATTAGGAAGGATTGATACAAGTAGCAAATATACTATTTATGACATTGCATATTTAACTTATGAGAAGCAAAAAAACTAAGTTAAATAGTTGTAGCTATCTTAGTTATTTAATTTATGGCTTAGTCTTTTTCATTAAGCTTATTACTGTTATTTGATTGATATGGAATATTATCGTATTTAATCAATTGATGGTAAGTTTTAGTTTGAATAATGAGTTTGAACCAATTAATTTAGAAAATTTTGAAACTTATTATGGATATCATAATATATTTTGGACGGACTGCTTGAATTATAAAAGTTATTCTTTTGACTAATGATCAATGTAATAATTAAATGAGATATTTCCCTTAAATCAAAGTTAAGTACCATTGAACTTCTCACTTTTTATTTTCTGTTGATTATTTCAATTCTTTGTTAAGTTAGTTTATTAGTTAATTAATTATAACCCCTCATTTTATTTTATCAATTGAAATTAAAAAACTAATTTTTAGTTCTTGAGATTCGACATGTTTCCATGACTACTACAAGAGTTTAGAGAATTAGAATTAAGTTTAAGGGCTTCGACAATGACCGTACGTCGTTATGCTAGTCAAAATAAAATAACTAGACTACTACTATAACAGTGGCGAGTCTAGGTCGATCCCACAGAGAGTGTGTGTAAAGTTTATGAAATGAAATTAACCGGTGTTTAGGTTTAATGGGGGGTTTGATTTTTGAAAGAATAAAATAAAATGAAACTAACTAATAAAAACAACTTAAAGAAAACATGCGAAAAATGATAAAAGTAGGAAATTCGGTAGGGACCCGGTTCTTTGGTTCAATCTCGGCCTATACCCTAATTAAGCATATTTTATTGATTTGTTGTTCTTTAATCTCTCCTATCAACTATTAATCGTGGGTTAACAATTAACCCGAGTTTTCCCTTAGGTTTTGTTTAATCAAGATACAATTGTTAACTAAACCTAACCACCGAATAACCTAAGATACGATCTTTAGAATTAATTAGGCAATAGCATTACGAATTAGAAAAATCGATTAATCAAGGCAACAATCACATACGATGCATCATTTAACCTAGATCATGTTACACATAATAATTACGAATCATTAGTCGCTACATACGAATTTCAATATAACAATAACATATTATATCAAAATTCTAGCAATAAGTTTGCAATTAACGATTCAATGAACGCATTAAAATCATTATCTCACAATACCTAACGGGTTCATACACAAATAACCGAACAATAACAAAAATTCGATTATCCATACACAAAACTCAATTCAATTAACATAGGATAACACAATCAATTCCTAATGAGAGAAAGAAACAACAAAATAATAAAAAAATACTTAACTCGGGTCATCGGCATCGATATCACCTCTGAACCGATGTCGGGATGCCTAGCCCTTCATGGGTCTTTCCCGAAAAAATGCTTCAGCCCCCATATAGTAGCCTAACCAAAAATCCCTTGGTTTCTCCTTCAGCGCCATAAGCTTCTTTCACTGTTCATCGATTTGACGAATAAACCTTCAGGTTTATTGTCCACACCACTGTGCATGCATTCCTCTCACTGTCGCCTGCGCCCTCCTCTCCAGCTTCTCCAGCAGCAAGCCGCAGCACCAAGCAGCAGTCGTGCCTCTCACGCTCGCGCTGCACTCCTCTGTGCTTCCACTATTTCTGATTAGACAAATAAACTTTCACTCCCCTTAAATCCTTCGCAGCCCTCCACTTCGCTGCGTTTAACACCAACGCATGCATTAAACGCATGCGTTTCATACCTGATGCATGCATTTAACGCATGCCTTTTACTCCTCAACGCTGCGTTTTAACGCCCAACTCTCCTCTTATGCGCTGTCGTTTTTGCTTATTATTTGCTGCTCCTTGCTTGGTCAATGATGCTGCCATTTTGCTTCATTCTAGCTGCTGTGTTATTTTATTTGGCTGCTTCTTGGTTGTCTTCTTTTGTGTTTTCTTTCTTATCTTTTATTTTTTTCTTCTTGCTCCATGAAGACAAGTAAAATTTAATCTTCAGCAAATAACCCAAATGCAGCACTTTGACTCACTTTACTTTCTTTGCTCCAAAATTGTACCTCAAATAATATATGAATTAAAGTGAGTATCTTAAGCATTTTCATGTCAATAATCGCTAAGTTTAATGATTACATATATCAACAATTAAACACATATCAAGCTAGCACTGCTTGCTTAACCCTCTTTGTAAGAGTTATAGAGTTCTCTCAACTCATTATGTGGATACTGTTAGAGGTCAAATATTTGTACAGCTACGATGGTTGAAACAAATCAATTTTGGGAACGGTTCGAGGGATATGACAAGATAAAGATCAAGTTTCAGAATAAGGTACGAATTAATTTTCGCTTATTATAATTTGTACTAATCATTTTATAGAATTAAATGGATCTTGGTTTTTCAGGAAATCAAAAGTCATGAAAAAGTTTCGTTATTATTCCGCTGCGGTTAGGATCGGATCTCAACCCAGTTTCCCAACAATATATACATATATTACCACTCATATATGTAATAAAGTAGATGGAATTTTATCTAAAAGTTCCACCTCTTCCATATTGTTGCTTTAGCTACTGTATTTTATTTTTTGACCCCTTATAAGAACTTTGCATTTCTTTCAGTAATTGTATTTATTTTTGTTTTCCAAAAAGAGTAACACTCTAATTGTAAATATGTATTTATTTATTAAAGTGGTCATTTGTTTATTTTATTAAAGATTGATAGAAATGTTAATCTCGACACTTAATTTGTTTATAATTAGACATTCTACAATAGGATTAGAAGAAACATTTTAGTTTGTAATGATTTAAAAATATTTAGAAATAATTAAACAGTTTTACTAACACTCAAAGACCCTAACAATTCCTAAGATAATTCTAATCTTCATTTCCTAAGCTCAATGCCCTAGTGCAGATTATGAGTGTGGTTGGTAAAACTTATGGAAGTAGTTAATTTAATTGGTAGGTTTATAATGATAACTAATCACCAAAAAGTACGATTTTATAGGTAGATAGAGTCGAGTTTCAAACCTGCAAGACAAAAGTGCTAATACCTGTAAATGTGCCAATGTTGCACTACAAGGTTGATCTTTCGAGGCTACAACTCAACTGGTTTAATGACATAGACAAGTGGTTCAGGAATATTAAAGAGTCAAGTGTAGATTTTTCAAGTTGTACTACTAGATCTTTTTAAGCAATTACCTAATTATGGTGAGATATAGGAAAAGCCCCTCATTGTCCACATCAATTTCATCTTCAAGGTCTTCAACCACATAAAAGGTCTAGTGATGGAGAATCCTTCTGCTTTTCACGTTGATTTCAACTTTTATCTCTTTTAACTTCTGTTAAGATACATGTTAGGTATATTATTAATTTTGACATTATTTGCTAATCGGATTTTCAAGATAACGTTGATTAGCTTAAAATTTTAATTAAGATGGGATTTAAATCTGTAATCTATTTTGAGATAAATGGCTATCCAATTTGAATTGATAATGGTAACTGTAACGTGGGTGAGATTCATGTGGATAGTAGGCTGAATGTCGTTGTTTGTGCAAACGAAAAATAACAGATGTTGGATGACTTGTTAGTTGGTATTTTTGAAGTGATTTTCAATAAGGCTTTATATGTGTTTTTGTTCAAAACAACTCTTGCTACTGCAAACTTACAGGTGTATCACGTAACTCTTGCTGCTAAAAACTTACAAAGTGTATCATGATGGTTTTTTTTATGTAGAGAAGACTTTCTCAAATTTTATTGAATAGAAGCTTGTCTATTTATACAGTCTTTTTCCAATTTAAATTCAAAAATAAGATAATATCTAATCTAAATCAGCATAAAATAAAATCTAATTTATTTGATGGCTATCACAATAATATCTCTAAATTGATTTCTAAAATCAAGAATCTGCAAGCCTAAGGGATTTTCCAACAAACCCCTCCTTGCCTTAGGAGTTGCAGAGCTTTAATGTCAAAATAATTCATCATCTTGATGTACTGCTTTTGCCTTTTCATTTTGTGATTTGTTTTTCTACAATGTAGGCATGGTGGATATGAATCATCATTGTTTCTGTTGTTGTTGTTGTCGATCTTGTTGAAACTCTTGTTTTTGTCTCCTCTTGAATTTTTTTTTCTTTTCTTTGTGCATCTTGATTTGAGTCATCGTAGAATTTGTTGGCAATGTCTAGAACGTCGTAGTTTTCATCTACATCTTCCCACAAGTCATTTGCTTCAAGGAAAGTCTCCATTCGAACAGCCCAACTTAGATAATTTATACCATCAAACACTGACAGAGTAATGGCAGTGAACGATGATTCTGAATCCATTGTCATGCGATTTTTGATTTGTGGTGTGGGAAAGCGTAGAATGAGTTATGGGTTATGGGTTATAGGTTTGTAGGCTTAGAGGTCCCTTAAGATCAAGAGAGCTCTGATACCAATTGATGATTTTTTTATGTGGAGAAGACTTTCTCAAATTTTATTAAATAGAAGCTTGTCTATTTATACAGTCTTTCTCTAATTTAAATTTAAAAATAAGATAATATCTAATCTAAATCAGCATAAAGTAAAATCTAATTTATTTGATGGCTATCACAATAATATCTCTAAATTGATTTCTAAAATTAAGAATCTGCAAGCCTAAGGGATTTTCCAACATATCACGTATCTATTGCAACTTTTCCTAGCTAATTACGTACCCCGGGTTGATCTTGTGTGTGTTGTGTTTCTCTTCTGTGAAGTTGTCATTGATTGGGTAGTTTTGTACCTGGATTTTCAACTAATTTTATGTTGATAATTAATCCATCTTGCTGTTGCGATTTTTGTTGATTGAGTGATGTAAGTGGGCTAAATAATTGTTGATGGCCAGCTGCATTCTTTCCTTTTGTTGAACGATAATTGAGGGTGGTATTGGGTAATTTGTGATTGTCGTTTTTGATGTTGATGTGTAAAACTTTCAAAAGTTTTCGTGACTTTGTAGCTACTGTCTTTATTGTTCTTTTTGTGTGAAAAACTTCAAAAATTTCAAAAGTTTTCGTGACTTTGTAGCTACTGTCTTTATTGTTAGTTTTGTACGAAAAACTTCAACAATTGTTGTGGTTGTTGCAGCTCTATTGGGTTAACGTTTCGATGATGAAACGATTGTTGATTTGAAACGTGTTGTGACTGCTATTCATGGGATATTTCAGTGACTATATCGAATGTTCACAGCAGATTTCTTGGTTAATAACCTCCCGTTCTTTTGTTGGTGAAGTGAGATATTTAGGGGAGTTGTTTTTTATCTCTAAGTATTGTCTTTGTTTATGTTAGTTATTGTTTTATCATTTCAGTTGTTTATTTCGTATCATTATCATTAAATATTATTGAGAAAATCCTTTGTTAAAGTTATTACGAGACAGTCGTACTATTGGGTATGATTTACTTTCACATGTAGTAAGGACAAAAGATAATGTCAAGGGTAGGATGAGTCGGCTTTGTAATATCTTGAGTAAAACTATTATTGCATTACAGGGGAAAATAATTAAGCTGAGTAAGGGCCCTGTAAATATAGGCAAGATGTATCAAACTGCGTTACCAAATTTTTTGTGGTGATTTATATTTATGCGTTTAATTTTTCTGATTGTAGATTGGTGATAGAAACGACTACAGTCAAATATGAGATTTTGCGAAACTACCACATACTTCCGATTTTTTTTTCCTCAAACTTCTGTATGGACGGGTTCTTCCCAGATGATGTGCTCCCCTTCTTTAATTATTATGATACATATTAGAAAAGTCTCCCATTGGTGTACATTTTGCGGGTTTCTGTCATTTTGTTCAATATATTTATTATTCCACCACGACCAATGAAAGAAGTAACAGCTCCGAGTCAGCAGCGCAATAATTAAGTCCTAACGATATCTTAATCTTTTGTTGTGATGTTATTTGACAAGGAAAAGAAAACAATGAACACATCCCAGATATGGGATCTCTGGAACCATCCTGAAAATCCCAGGTAATCCAACCTGTAATCTGCAATTCAAAGCATCTGAAGTTCTGAACTGAAACCAACTGGCCTGGAGCGTCCGTATCTTCAGCTTTTTCCAAGTTATACAGCTCGTGATTGCAGTTTGCAGGCGCGGGTTCAAAGTTTCTGTTAAGAAGAGTGGCAGTGGTTATCGGACAAAGATCAGGTGGGGCATGGGGTGTGTGGGGCTTCTTCAGTGTCAATGGGAACGGTGACCAATAAGCATGACAATAACGAAACAACTTTTGATGAATACTTTGGAGCGTTGAGGAAGCAATCCACATGATCTTTAGCAGGGGATGGGAGGGGTTAGCCGACGCCACGAGTCGTCATGTCAGCTTTATGTTATAAAGTTGAAAGGGACCGAATCTTTCAGTTAATAACTTTTAATGAGGAAAGTTTGAAGAAGAAGAAGATATGGAGATTTCCCACATATTAATGAATGGTCAGTCTCGTACAAAGGACATGACTCAAGAAGAAGAATCGCGTTAAAATTGTTCTTCTAGCTCCACCATCGTTTCGTTGGCAAGAGGGCATATGGGTTGTAGCTATAGCCAGAGTAAATCAAGTACGTACCTTTGACAACTCAACCTTTGGCCTATTACAACTAAAAAGTGCTGTTCCTGTTCAGTTTCATCTTAATCTATTGATCCCATGTCTCCAGTATTAATTTCCGGGTCCATAATCATATCCCAGTCTACCTAGGGGTCACCTAATTAAGTGCTCATTTGGCACCAAATAATATTTACAGCTCACCTATTCATCAGGCGCATGTTCTTTGGGGTCTCGACAACCTCGTTCCCAGTTCCTACACCACAGATTGACGCCCCAAAACTGAAAGAGCTACGGTAGCTATTGAAATCACGGTGTATTTCAAAACAAGAGAAAAAAATAATACAAAAAAACAAAACATGTAACAGGCCACGTCGCCTTGCTCTTCTGGTTTTGCTTTTTTAACATTAGAAACACGGATATTTTGTTGTCAGTGAAAGCTGAGTAGCAGTGCTCATATAAAAACGTCATATAATACACCTGGGATATTTTGTAGTGAATCTCTGTTCTAAGAAGTCTGGGCATGAATCCTACAGTTAATACTCATGTCCTTTCAGTTCAAAACATTGCACATGAATCATCCTGGATTATCAGTCTTAATTTAATGAATAATTATGGAGTGAAAGCATTTAATACATGAATCGGGTAGGGTTGACATACGGTACTTTACTATAATCCATTTATGTAATCTGGATCTTGATTCATAACACCAAACCTTAATTTATAGCTGATATATGATTCATTGCACCAACTCCTCAATGGACATATATAATTTGCCTGGAACCCCAACCTCTTTGAAATTCTGTGTTGAACGTTTTTTAAGATTTGTTTTTAAATTCTAAAGTTTCAGATCATTTATCTAGCTACGCCATTATAATATATTGTAACGACTATATCTCCAGAGAAACTAACCGGCAAGGTAGGCCAAATTGGATCCAAATCTTGACGTGCACATTTAACATGCATGTGACTCCAGCTGCAGCCACGTATGTCCCCAAATGATCATAGCAGTTAACAGTAGTTATATGCGGTTGGGACCATTACTAATCAGTAATCACGTGCCTTGTATCTCTGATCTCATAGTGTTGAAACGGAATGTTGTCTTGAATTGTTGTAGATTAAAGTAAACCAACCCGCTCCCTTGGATTCTCGGTCACACACACTCTAAAGAAAGATATATCAATTGGCTCTCATTCTTCCAAGTGTATCACTTCCTCATCTCTTTCCCTCCAACTCTTGCAACCATAAAAGGAAAAACTTATCCTTTCTTTTCTGTTTTGAAATCTTAAGCAATCACTGATTAGATTTAGATATCAACTCTGGGGTCCTATCACCAATATATACCACTATTAGATACAAAAGCAAATATGCTAAATATATTCCTAATCACACAATTGGTAAACTAATCAACTCGTGACAGTGCTTTCTATCCTATAAAAAAATCTCCCATGCAATCTTCGTAAACTACACAAACAATTATCCTTTATCTCTCCCTCCCCCTTGCATAGACACACACAAGTAAGTGTCAGGACATGTTCTTCACTGTCTTTATTATGTCCATCCCATACTTTATTTCTCACTTCATTCATTTTAGTCCACCCTTACTCATTGCAATTTGACTGAAACTCGTATAAATTTCTTAGAGAGATTTTTCACTCTCGATATTACATTTTCTTATACATGTTTCACTCTTCTTTCCTGTGAGTTTGTCTCAAATCTTTTCTCGTTCATGCACTTGTTTCTTCTCTTTACCACTGCTTTCGACATAGAGAAGAATATCACTTCTTTCCCATTTTCTCTTATCTGAGAGCTACTGGTAGACGTTGACATTTTCGTGTATAGCCATGCAAGTCACTGCACTACTCCTAGTTGCGACAAGCAATCTTCAAGCTGTTCCATAACTAAATGTAAATGGATGCTACGATTCTTTTGGGTCTTCAATTGTGGCAGTTAACTTAGTACCCGTCTGGTTTGGTTTAATTTTTGTTCAGCCATTCACTGAATGTAACACTCCTTTATATTGCAGGAACAATTAATATCCATCTCGAGAAGTTCGATTTCTAGCTTATACCTCCAGGGAAGAACAACAATGGTGGAGTCCAATAATTGCATGGAAAACATTAACCAGGTAACGGAAAGATCCATATCCTATGGTTTCAATCGCTGCTTATGCATATGTGTTCATAAATAGTTCACTTGCTAAAGATTGGAATTTTGGCTTGTATACAAAATATGGTTGTGGTATTATAACGTACAAATAAATATTTTCCTTTTTGTTCAAAAGCAAACTTTGTCCAAATTAACTTGTGGTAGCTGAAATTAAGGATGTATGGTTGTTGAGAGGGAGTAAAGTACGTACGTTAGTCAACTTAGAAGCCTTGCGGCTTCATCTGATTTGTTGACATAGAACCCTTGGTAAGTCCAATCCAACTTTATGACTCGATCAATCCTATGCCATTTCTGGTGTGGTCTAGATTTGTCTTGCAGCTATAAACTCGGATTTTATGTAAAGTTTATTATTATTATTATGGGCAGTCATTTGGCACAGTTCCCGTTCAATTAATGAAAAAGAGTTTTCCTATAGGACGCTTAAATCAGCCTAGACTTAATTACATGTATCTTTAATACCAAATTGCAGATGACTAACAGTGAATTAGTAAAAAATTCACTGAGATGATTTGACCCATAGAGCCTACAGGGCATAGTACTATTGAAACTATTTATTCAAACTTTCAAGGAAGTGTATCAAGAGGCCTTTGCCTGGTATGTATATATGTATATAACTGACAATTGCTCAGACCCCAAATTAATCAGGGTGTTCCTATATTTTTGTGCCACCTTTCAACTTCTCACTAGTTTGTTGTTATTTGAAGGACTCTTTTATCTTCTTCTTATACAGGAATATATTATAATGTTGGTAGGTGTATAATCTTATCAATTTAAAACCAAGTCTTACAGGTAAGGCTAAATTCTATGTGGCTTTCATATAAATAGGAATGTTTTGGCCTTTAGTTTGCATTTGAAAGGTTTGATATCCAATCTCCAGGTTATGGTTTATGGATGAGTCAAGTTTGTTGAATGGTCACATTGTGTTTTTATGAAATCTTGTGGTGTATTTGAGTACCTTGAACCATATGGGATGAGGGAGATTTGGCATATGATTTGACTTTGTGCACAACGACGTGACAACAATCCTATTAAAACAAATTACGCAAATCCCAAGGAAGACCAGATCCACTCATAACTAACTATGCGTAATTCATGAAATAGGGCAGTAACAGACAATGATCTGAACCCCCCTCGTAGCTTGCACATATCCAGGCGACCGTATGTGTAAAGGTCCCATCGACCATAGCGAGCACACGCGAGACAACTTTGTTGTTGGCTTCCCATCAGTATATTACAGCGAAATTACACAAGGCAAACTTTCGTGTTTTCTTTTCATCAGTATAATTATAGAGAAATTTCTAGTTCTGTTTCATAGTGCTAGGCTAATGACTTGTCCTACGCAAAATAACCAGCAGCAAGTAAATTTCTCTGGCACGAGTTAATTAGGCAGTGAAAATTAATTAGGGTTCATAAAATTATCGTATCATATGCAGAACTTACAAAACAATGTTGTATTAGGTATTGGAATAGAGTTATTACAGAGAATCTAGATGAAAGTTTTGCATTATGGTAAATCTGAGAAGGAAAAAAAAAAGGTCTCTTCGATCGACACATATTTGGACATGTAAAGTTATATTGTTCGAGGACCAATATTTTGTTTTATAAAACTTGACAATTAGGTTTGATGTCCACTGTCCACAAGGATCACCGACAGTGCATTCAAATAGGGTCCACTGAATGACCATGTGCTTCTGTTTTTCCTTGTCCTTGTCTTTCAAAACTATGTACAGTTGCGTTTGCTTACTTGGTCCTGTTCTGTTACTTGGACTCAAATACCATTTTTAAAATTTTGTTCCATATATCACAATGCAATGAACCTGCTTAACGGTTGCCTGCTGATTAATATTCACCTTTCTCTAGTCTATGATGAATGGCTGTAGTTGTAATTTGATTAGTAGCATAGGACTAGATGTATGAATCATACAATATGCGTAAAAATTTACTTGCACTTTTCTTATTAACCTATGTGACAACTATATTGAAACTTACATGAAATATTGTATTTCATTTCATTTATCCATAAAAGTAAAAATATTTTTTAAAATATTCATAGTAAAACTTCTATAAAAGTCTCAGATCATAATATTCTTTTAATACTATTAACTTTAGTGGAAATGACTAACATCATTACCGTTATTAATTAGTATGGGATAAATTATGAGTAATCATTTAGTGATTATTATTATGATTACCGAAATAATTTTTTATTTTACTATTTATTATATATATTAGTGATAATCACTACTCAGAAAATTATTTTTCATATTATTATTTTGAAGTGTATTTAAAGATAGCTTTCTTTTCGAGAAAAACAAACAAATATACAATTATTCGTTGAATTTTAGTTATTATAACTACAGCATATCGATCCCACGTATTAGACAAAGGTAAAACCTAGTTACCTATCTTTCGTATCTAACAATAAGACATCAAAGCCACGCATTAGACAAAAACAAGATGTAAGACAAACAACTAGAAGACCTCAGAGGAAGTTTCCTGGGAGACCAGAAATGTAATATAGATCACGAAGTTTTCTGTATCAGATGTAAAATTTAACAACAAACTGACGAGAAGATTCACATTGACAAGGGGTTATAGGCTTATAATTATATGACCAGTATTACCTTTTAACGGTCAATGTTACCGAAATTAATGGTTTTCTTTTCATGAGATAAGTGATGATATGCAATTAACTTTAGCAAAAAGAACAATCAAATAAAATTTTTGACATGAACGCAGTTTTTCTTTTTTTTTGTCATGTAAAGATCTTCCATCCACGTGGTAGGCAAGTTATACAGAAAAAAGACTCATGCAAGGAGATTGGAGTCCGAATTCTCTGTCTAATATTATAGTGTCTTATTCTGTTCCATAAATCTCAGCCATTTATTTATGTGAATCCCTGTGTGGGTCCCGCATAAATAAACGTGAGACTCACATAAATAAATGGCTGAGATTCATGGGACAAAATAAGACACCATAATATTATACAGAGAATTTCATCACAGGGGATTGAGGGTGCGAAGGGATAGTATAGACCAAAAAAACATGTAATCAACTTTTGTCTCCATAAGTACAATACTTGTGAAAGAGAAACCCAAGGGTTTTGCTCGACACAAAGAAGGTAACAACAAAAAGGGAAATAGGAAATAAATGGAGCTTGCTCCTCGAGACTCCCTTATGCCCTGTGCCTCTCATTGTCTCTGTCTTTCCTTGCCCTCTTGCCTTTTATAAAAGTATCAAAAGCTTTTATTTTTCCTGTTCTTTTCCTTTTGTGTTTATTTCTAAATTCACCACCTCTCTTTGATCTTCAACTTATTTCAGCCTCAGAGCATGAACACTGACCCGCCTTTTCATGAAACATTCAAGACCCTTCTGTGTCAAGAATCCGTGGGTATCAAGCCCGGAATGATAGGTATCAATGATTTTGACATTGTCGAGGAGTGTGAGCTTCCGCTGATTGATCTTGGTCGTTTGAACCTGGAGGAAGCTGCAGAGCAAGAGAAATGTAAGCTTGAAATAGCCAGGGCTTCGCAGGAGTGGGGATTCTTTCAGGTCCTGAATCATGGTATTTCACGTGAGATTTTGGAGAAGGTAAAAAGTGAACAAGTGAAGGTGTTTAAGCAGCCTTTTCATTGGAAAAGCAAAGAAGAGGAGTCACTGAATTTCTCCGCTGGTACTTACCGGTGGGGAACACCCACAGCCACTTGCCTCAGGCAGTTTTCTTGGTCTGAAGCTTTTCACGTTCCCATGACCGATATAACCACTTCAACTGGTTCCAACAGTCTCAGGTAAGCATATCTTTTCAGAATTATTTATTAATTTCTTTTTTTTGGTTAATATTATTTAAGAAACAAAAATTTTATAATTAAAACAAGAGGAATGAGAAAGGTTGGGCAGGTAATATTTGATTCATGTTAAGTGCTAATGATGTCAAAATGCATGGAACGGATTTTAGCATATCTACTGATAATTATAGGCCGCAGGTACCCTTGGTGTAATTGGTTATTTCGCTAACCCCTCATCATACGGGTTTCCAGTTTCCTTCGTGGGCTCGGACATTTCTGATTAAATATTCTGCTACAATCACGCTTTTTCCTATTATCCTCCATTTCTTAAAGTTCCAAAATTAGATTAGTAAACTCCAGAACCAGACCACGGTCTTCCAGAAGAGTAGGTCTCCAGAAAAAGTAAAACTTTCTTAAAATGGTAAGACAAAAGAGTACCGCATAGCTAAGTTCTGTTGGGAAAATCGGGTAATTTTTCCCTCTAAGATAAGCAACTAGTGAAGTGAACCAATTCAGTAATACCTAGGAAAGACCGTCAAACGAACTCTTAAGACAGTATTACCATTTCACGTAATATTCTAGGAAAGGGCGGAGGGGTCACAAACGGTCTCACTTAAAACCCGGCCTCCTAGACAGAAATTACGTGCACGGTGTATAATTACAACCTAACCCGTGTACACACACGAACAGTAAATACACCCAAATAATTGAACACAACACTACAAATATACCCGACAAA
>JAOTBA010000002.1:23751106-23766095 GCA_025629845.1 Erythroxylum squamatum | reverse complement strand
CTAGGACGTGGTGAGTGGAGCTAATCACTCCTATTCTGATCCTAAATCAAATGCTGAATTATTTCCTTGTTTCAACATATGTATCTGCAATATGCATCGTACGTGCCATCTTCTGATAACATTCATCTGGATTTTATCCAACAAGCAGCTTTATAGTGTGACAAGTGGTTTGGCAGATTGTCACTGTCATCAGTCATGAACATGTTCACCATGGGCGAGCTTCCCAACTGAGATTGTGAAGTATATTAGAAGTATTGTCCCTAAGCTTGATCTGTCACGCAGAGCAATACACACAGGATGAAATATGTGAACATGCTAGCATTCTTAATGACTAAACCTAAACATAATTTTACCAAGTCCATCAGAAAATAATCATGTAGATAAGTAACATAAAAGGATCGAAAATTTTTGCAGGCTTAAGTTGTATGCTTACATGGTGGCAAAAATGAAGAGAACCCTTTTGGGATCAAGAACCCATGATGATGAAGGACGCTTGAAACTGTTTCTCCTTGATGGGCATCTGGCCTCTGTTCTGGCATTCATGTTACTGGTCGTGATGGTGATCTGATGATGAATTTGAGAGGTATTGGTATGATCGATGGTCCCTATTGCTACTTCTTCGACCTTTTCAAGCGTGCTAGGGCCTACTAAAGTAGCTGCAGATTAATAATACCATGAAGGAAATATAATGATAAATTCTTTTGCTAAACTAATATTTCACTGTCTTCAGATATAGCAAAGGTAACAGTATTTCAACAAAAAGGGTGGCAACAAAATGGAGGTAAATTAAATTAATTATGCAAACCCGAGTAAAGAAATTCAATTGCCTTATTTACCATGGTTGAATCCACAGTTTGGTAACGTTTCACTTTCAAAACTGTAAGTATGTTGGTCCCATCAATGCATTAACTTCGGTAGAGTCAGTTTACTTCTGTATCACAATATAACTACCTTTCCCATCTTCATAGTTTAATTGACACAGCAGCAAAATGACCAACTCCATTGAAGAAGTCGAGATAAAATATTGGGAATCGAGGAATAATAGTGCTAGTGACTATAATAGAAGTACTAGCCGTGACCACAGGTGTCACTAAATGATAAACAAACTGCGTGATTGTAGAGGTTCTGTAATCAAAAACTGTATTTTAGTCCATCCATGGAAGCCACTAACTGAAACTAGTCATAAATAATTCATAACAAGTTTGTTGTTTAACGGCTGTATTATACCTAGCATAAAACATCTCTCGGATAAATAAATTCAGGGTCCAGAACCCCAGAGCAAACTCAACCATAAAAAATTGGTAGTGATCAGTTAATTTATCCACAGAATTGGACTATATCGAAGTGTCCACAAATCTTTCCTTTTCAAATCATCAATTCATCATACAGGAAAGAAAATACGCCTATATCTTTGGTAAATGCCAATATCACAGAAGCTATAAGAAGGACCACAATGAAACAGAGGCAAAATGTAACTTAAAATAAAGTTTGAGAAGCAAATTATTACCTCTTGGCGAAGAATTACTAACAATGGCTTCTCTGTCCTTGGATGAAGTACTGGGATTCATTTTCTTTTCAATGACTCGCTGAGGTCCTTTTCTGGAAAGGCTTCTCTGCAACTGATTCATTCATTGGAAAAGACAAAAAAATAAACCCCCTTCCACAAACAAACGTTTGTTTAATACAAGAAGACAAAGATGCAAGAAAGAACAGGTAGAAAAACAAAAGAGATTAAATCCTCAGTCTTTGTGATGGAAAATATTTAGAGAAGAAACACAGTCAACTCGTTGACGCTCATCTGAAACAAGCTTTACTTCACTATTGGAGATTGGAGAACATTAAAAGATGGAGGATATTACTTGAGGTGTCATAATTATATCTTAAGAACAATTAAGAACAGATATTCGAAGACTTACAGTAATTCTTGAATTTGCATTAACATCCTTGTTGCTGCCATGAGAGAAGTTTTCCATGTCAATTACAAAGCTGTCAGATTTCTCCTCAGTGTATGGCAATCCATTTGCATGATCCAAAACGGAAATCTTTTGGGTTGCCATATTTCGCTCTATCCGACCACCCTCAAACGGAGGGGCGATCTCCTAATCCGGTATAAAGAAGAAAGCGAAAGATGAGAAAAGAAATGAAATAGCGAGTGAATGAAAGAGAGAGGAATAGGAAGAAACAAACTTTCTGTTAGAGAAAAGACAAAGTAACTAAATCCAACAATTAATAAAAGCAACAACATTGTAATAATTAATTGAACAGAAGAAATAAACCCAGAACCCAATAGAACGTTTAACAAGATAAAGTCTCGACCTTTACAAGAAAACAAGAATTGTTAAGCAAAACCCATAAAGCAGAAAAACGATTCTCACTTACGAACTTCGGTTTATCTGCCATTTCCATCACTTTCCTGAGAAGATGAGATTGAAAGGTGAAACCAAACTCTATAAAAGAGTAACGTATCCAATAAGGCAATCGCTATCCTCGACCTGATCGGGAAGTAAACAACGAGACGAGTCTAAGTCAAAGCCTTGATAGTTAACTGAAACAGATTCTAAAAAATCTAAAACCATAACTTAAAACTAACAAATACTTAGTCTCCTCTTGCTCGTCAATCTCTAAAAGAAAAAAAGGGAACAAACCTACACACAGTATATAAATGGACTCTTTTTCAAAGAGTTGGTGTTGAATATTCACCAAAAAAAGGAAACCGATAGATATACGAGTAGTGGTGGCCTTTGGGTGACGGGATATGTTGAAGATGAACGAACTGATTATCAACTACTCTTTGTTTTGTCTTGTAGAGAAAGGCAAGAACTTTTCTTTTCCTCTTTCTTTTTGTGGGTGAAAGAATGAGAATTCTGGTTAATGGAGGAGAGTTCACAGAACCAAAAGGGAAGTGTTAATGTGACGAAAACAATTCGTTCGTCTCTATTGTTGGAGAACGCATAGGGAAACAAAGAACAGAACAAAGTAGTTGCAGAAAGCAGGAGAGACGCTCTCGACTGTCTTTCCTATGAAATTTTTTATCCTACCATAATATATAGCCACCAACTGTCTTACCAATGGTGTTTGCCGAGTTGTTACGAGGATTACTTATTCTCACTCGCCCTAGAGAGTTTTTGGACATTTCTCTATAAAATAATTAGAAGTTTTATGATCTTATTTTTTATAATTAATTATTTATAAATATAAAAAAAAATAAACAGTCTCTCTGCTGTGTAGGAGTATGGATGCGTACTATCGAGCCTTCTTAAACTCTGCTTCATTGCGAGACTTCGGACTGAGTGTGATGATGATATAAAAAATAAAATATAAGAAATTAATAATCTTATTTTTAATAATATTATTGCATAACGAAGAAAAGGATAGTAAAGTATTTATCATTATTGTATTAAACCAATAAATATAATATTAATTAATTTTAAATTTTTAATAAAATAAGATTAATCTATTTGTCACATGCCACCCATTAGTTCCAATCAATTCCTTTAATGTGACTTTCATACTACTAATGTCAAGTAAGCATCAGTTAACAACAAAATTTAATGAAAGGATTGACGAATCAATGACTCAAAATCAAATGAGGAATTTTGGCCAACTAATCACGAAAAGACTCAAACATAATGTAAACCTTTTGTTACTGCGGGTTTTTAGGATAGTTTAACAATGTTTTGTTTTAATAAGGAATACATAAAAGGTTGTATCCTTTTCATGATGTTTGCTAATATTGCTATGATTGTTCTTGTATGATTTTTATTCTTTATATCTAAATGTTTGAAAAAAAAATATTTATGATTAAAGAATTCGTAGGAGATGATTGTTAACTCTTTTTGCTTGAAATGGGGATAATTTTGGAATTTGCATATTTCCTTCGGCCTAAGTCCATTTTTATCTAGCAAGTAAATAAGAAACTTATGGTGTATATCAACACTAAAAATATCAAATATCATCAGCTAGTTGAATGAAAATACCAAAATGGATTTCTCTCTCTCTCTCTCTATACATAAAGATTATTAATAAAAGAATCTAGATATTACTCACAAAATATCTAAATAATATCCACAAAATATCTAGATAAAGAAAAATAATGTATAGTGCAAAAGTAAAAATTAGAATATGTCATAAATAGAAAAAAAATTAAAATATGTGCCCATAGTTAGTTTAATTAACTTGTAAATACTCATCTATTTTCTTAATTATTGTATAGAAAAACAAGTTTATGCATTCAAGAGTATAGAATGTGAGGATCCTATTATTCTAGGTTTTAAATATTTAGTGAATGTTTACAATTTAACTCTTATTTCTACTTGTAACAATATTTTGTGTCTCTTATTTCTTTCAATCTTAATTGAGTTAAGATCCTACTTGAATCACTTAATTAATTCAAAAAATGGTATTGAGCCTTACTAAAGTGTGTAACTACTTATGCTATTTTATGTGGTTGCTATTATAAGTGGATATTCTAACAAGAAATAAGTTGGATAATATTTACCCTTTGAAGGTATTAGGTAATATTCATGTGAAATAGTAAGAGCTGTTTTCCTTAACTCAAAGCAATTTCAAATAGATACAATGGCAACCAAATTTAACATTAAGAAGTTTAACGAGAATATTTTTCAATGTAAAAGTTGAAGTTGAAAGCTATACTCACAAAGGATATTTGACTTATAACCATTAGTGGAAGGATGATGGACTTCACAAATGACAGTAAGTGGAATTAAATATACGTTAATATTGTTGCAAATATACATGTATTTTTAATTGATGAATGTTTTTCAACTATAGATGATCCAAAAATAATAAAAGAGATATTAGATCATCTCACAAATATATACAACAACAAGTTAATTAAAAAAGTAAAATTTTTAAGAAACTGGGTGCATTAATAATTTGAATACTCTTTTATCTCAACTCACATCTTTGAGCTATAAAATAAAACCACATAAATATGTAGAATTTGAACTTTAGATTCTATATGCTTTTCATAATTAACTCATCATCAACTCAACAAATAATCTTCTTACATATTACCTAATATTTAATGATGTTGTAATTGCAATTATGGAGGAAGAAAGTTAGCACAAGAATTAGGAAAATGGACAATCTAGCTTATAATAAGTTAAAGACTTGACGGTAACAAGAGGGATATCAATGAAACTTGATCTAAGTGGGAGCCAAAATTATGGTAAGTCAAAATCAGAAAGTAAGAAGAATTTAAATAACTAAAATTAACGTAAGAAAGGCTACTTAAAAAGGATTTGGTAGGGAAAAAAATAGTCCTCAAGGAAATTTTATAAGTTCTTCAGATGATGACAATATTTTATATTGTGAAGCAAAAATAACAAATGAAAGCAAGAAGTCACTATTTGATTTATGGGTCTTTAACTTCAGAACTAGTTTTAATATGAACACTAGAAGAGAATAGTTTCATTATTATGAACACATCACAAGAGGTTTTATGTATAGTTATGAAGATTATCCTCTAAGGTTATCGTCATTGGAATAATGAAATTCAAGATATATAACAATACAATTCATATGTGATGGGCTTAAAGAAAATGTTATTGTCTTTAGGAAAATGAAATGATCTTAGGTATAAAATATAAATTTCCAATAAGATTTTAAAAACAATTTAAGGTGTGTTTGTACTTATGAATGGATAGAAGATATGTACAAACTTGTACAATTTAAAGAGAGAGATATTAATAGAAGCAAAAGTATTAGTCTCTTTAAATAAAGTGAAAGATTTTCAATGTTATAACAGCATAAATTTAGACATATATCTAAAGAAGGATCAAAGATCTTTGTTAAGAAAAAGTTACTCCTTAGGCTCACAAAGACGTTGCTACCATTTTATGAGTATTATGTTACAAGCAAATAATACCATGTAAAATTTAACACATCAATTTTAAAAAAGCAAGATTGTCCTTGAATTGGTTTATTCTAATGTGCGGCAAGCAATAACTCTATCCATATAGTAGTAAAAAAAAAATTCATGTCATTAATGACTATTTTAGGAGGGGTTGGATGCACCCTATTAAGAGCAAAGGATATGTATTCTCAGTTAAAGTTTTCAAAACTTTGTTGAACTTGATTATGATAAAAAGATAAAGTGCTTAAGCATGAATAACGAAGGAAAATATTCTAGCAATAAATTTGATGTATGTTATAAATAATAAGGCATCAAAAGATAGTAGTTGTTATATATACTCCTAAAGAGAATGAAGTGACAAAGCACATGACAGGACTTTATTAGAGAGAACAAAAGTAATTTTTAGGGCTGTAGACCTATATATGGCTTTTTGAGCAAAAGTAATCAATATGACCTATTATATAGTGAATTAGGTTCCATGAATTGCAACTGAGTTAAAAACACAAATGGAGACACTGACTAAGAAGCTAGTGAATTGTTTCAACCTTCATATATTTGACAGTCATGTGTACATTGTGTATAATGATAAGAAAACCAAGAAAATGGATCCAAACTTGAAAAAATACATAGTTTTAGGATATGTTAAATGAATGAAGGAGTATCACTTTGGGATCCTATTGCCTACAAAGTTAGTATCAACAAGGATGTTAGTTTATAAAAAGACAAATTACAAAGAAAAAAAGATAGCATCAATTCTCGAAGAAGTTTAGATACTATGATATAATATATGTGAAAAAAGGACTTTTAATAAGAGACTTCTTTTAAAGCAACACTAAGGCAAGATGGTCAAGAACCAATTGACTTTGAAGATCCAAACATTTGTCAATCAAATCACACAAAACTACCACTAAATTAAAGCTTAAATTATATAAGGGAAATACATCATACAACCTTTTAATATATGATAGAAAGTCACTAACTCTCCAAGAATTACTTAATAATCCAAATGATTTAAATAGATGGTAGTAACATAGGAAAAAAATAAATTTTTTTATAAAATTAAAACTTGGGAACTTGTATCATTACTACATAGAAGGAAGCCAACTAGTAATAAATGAGTTTTCAAGATTAAGCAAAATGGTAATAATCAAATTTTGTGACATCATGTAAGATTGGAAGTGAAAGTATATGTCAAAAAAATGAAATTGACTTTAATGAAAGTTCTCTTCTATGGTTCTACTTCCTAAATTTAGAGTATTCCTAACAATGTGTATTATATTTGACTTACATCTAGAACAATTATATGTGAAAAGTGCTTTTCTTTATACATATCTTGAAGAAAAAAATTATATGTTACAACCAAAAGGATTTGAAAAAAAAAGGAAAAGATAATTTAGTTTACAAGTAGAACAAATCCATGTCTAGTCTTAAATAGGTAGCAATATATTGGTATAAGAGATATGATTCTTTTATAAGCTTTAGAAAAATAGGCTAGATGCAACCCTTGCATATTTAAGAGGTTTGGAGATAATAATTTTGTTGTCTTATTATTGTATGTAGACAACATATTAGTTATAGACCCCAATAAAGATTATATTAAAGAATTGAATGCAATGCTAGCTATAGAATTTGAAATGAAGGAAGTGAGACTAATAAACAAGATTTTAGTGATGCAAATTCATTGAGATAGAAATAATGAGAAGATGTAGCTATCTAAAAAAAACTTCCCAAAAAAAGTTTTGCGATGCTTCAATATGAAAACATGTAAGCTAGTTTATATCTCTTTTATTAATTTCATATTGTCCTCTAGTATGAGCCTTACCCATGAAGATGAAAGAATGGAGATGTATATGCATCTATAGTGTAAAGTTTAATATTAGCTATAATTTGTATAAAATTGGACATTGTACTTGTAGTGAGAGCCATTACTTGGTATATGGCAAATCCTAATATATCTTAAAGGACCTATGATGTTAAATTACAATATTGATGATCATATTTTATTATCAAATGATATACTAATTCTAATTGTGTAATTGATCTTGATAAAAGTAAACCTACTATAGGTATATGTTCATGCTTATTAGCTGGGTTGTAAGTTGAGTTTCAAAGCTACAAATAGTTGTAGTTACTTCAATAACAAAAGCGGAATATGTAGGAGTTGCACAACTTAATAAGCAATATGGTTGAAATTAATGTTAGAAGAGCTAAGGCATAAACAATATCAAGTTTCATTATTTTGTGATATTCGTCTTATATCTGCAAGGAATCTAGCCTTTTATTTAAAAATGAAGCATATGAGAGTTCAGTTTCAATTCGTTCTTGAGAAAGTAGAGGCAAGTAGTGCAAATGTCTATACTAACTATAGCTTAATTTATTTTATAGTAAAATTAATCAATAGTGACAAGTTTGCTTCGTGCTAATTCTCATACGTCGTGACGTAAATATAAGCAACATAAGAATAGTAAGATAGTGTGGAAATTAATTAATTTTCAATCAAATCTTCGTGTAAGAAATTGTAGAAGAATCTAGATATTACTTATAAAATATATAGATATTATTCATAAAATATTTAGATGAAGATAAATAATGAATGATACAAAAAATTAGAATGTATGGTAATTAGAACAAATTAAATTGTATAATTGTAATTAGTTTGATTTACTACCTAACTATCTTCTTATTTCATATATCAATAAATAAATCAATTTAAGAATCTAAAAGTAGAGTTGTGATGATTCTAATTTTATAAGTTTTAATTAGTAAGTATTCGTGTTATAACTCATATTTCTTATCTCATAATAATTTTTAAGTAATTTATTTTTCTAATTTTAATTGAGGTATCATTATATTCTATACACTTTTTACCTAATCATTCCAATACTTTTTAAGATTAGAATTTTACTAAGAGAGTATGCTTTTTGAAAGAATAGTAACAAGGAACTATTAATAACAAAACCAAAAATGGTGGTTTATTCAATTCACTAACTAAAAGATAGCTATAAAGAAAATTACATTCCTTTTATAAGATCAATTAGAATTTTTAATATGGGTA
The DNA here is from genome assembly GCA_025629845.1 of Erythroxylum squamatum. Taxonomy (NCBI): domain Eukaryota; kingdom Viridiplantae; phylum Streptophyta; class Magnoliopsida; order Malpighiales; family Erythroxylaceae; genus Erythroxylum; species Erythroxylum squamatum. Next base: position 23,757,162 of record JAOTBA010000002.1, on the reverse strand, counting down.
GAATGTAGAGTCCATTAATAATAATTGAGCTTGAGTCAACTATTATCAAAATGACTAAAACTAATCATTTAGATAGTTAACCCTTACCACTTTTAAGGACCGAGCCGTTGGGATTAGACATCCAAATAGACAATCAGAAAATTAATAATCTAGATCAAACCTGCTCTGATACTATATTAGAATTTTTAATATGAGTATAGTGTAGAGCCCAATAACAAGAATTGAGCTTGGGTCAATTATTGCCAAAATGACGATAACTAGTAATTTGGATAGTTTGCCGTTACTACTTATAAACCTTTAATAGTTTCATGTTTAGTCAATATACATTACTCTAACATCAAAAGGTCTGAGAAACCTCCATGCATGGAAATAATGAAATGGTATCATCATCAAAACTATTCAAGAAAAAAGTCTCGAGGAAATTGGATGTGCACTCAAGAAGAATTTTATTATTGTTTTTTTACAAGGGAAAGTAAACGAAAAAACACAAAAGGTCTAATTATCGCAGTGTCTGCGGTACAAAAAGCCGTGTTGGTCACGACACATGTGAGCCCAGACTGACGTCGGAGGCTCCTAGAGATAGTGAAGGCCCGGCCTGGCTATGGCTGCACGAGAGGCTAGACAATCTGCACTCTGGTTGCCTTCCCAAAACACGTGTTAGAGATGCACTTCCCATGGTTGACGCAGTAGCGCGCGGATACCTGCCACCAAATGGTAGAGATCAGTTCCTGAAAAATGAGAGGAAGAGAGAATGTTGATCACCTCAAGGGAATTAACTTCCAAGATGAGCCATCGATACCCGAGGTCCCAAGCCATATGAAGACCCGATTGGACCCCCTAAAGTTCGGCCTTAAAGGGCGAACCCCGCCCAATCCAGTGAACGAATCCACCGCACCATTGACCTCGACAGTCTTTGATTAAACCTCCCGCCAGAGCGACGTGGTGACCAGACTTAACAGCTCCATCGGTGTTAAGCTTAACCCAGCCTGCGGGTAGTTTGGTCCAGCCAATAGGGTGCCCCACACCAACCTCTGGGTCGCCAAACACCCGCTGTTCTAGGTTTCTCGCCCGCTGGAGCCAGTTAACGTAATCCGTAACAGCCCGGTGGCCGTCATCAGGCCATAGGAAACCCTCCTCAAAAATGCTGCAATTCCGCCATTTCCACAAAAACTAGCAGGCAACGCCGAAAGTAGTAGACCACGGGGACTGGTGGACCTGAGTATGGGTTTGAAGGTTGGCAGTCACCCAGGTCGCCGCATCTAGATGGAAGAAATAAGGGGTAATCACTTCGGGGGAGAAGAAACCCCAAAAATGAGTAACCTGCGAGCAATCTTGAAAAGCATGTAAGATGGTCTCCTCATTACCACAAAAAGGACACGTGTTGTCCAGGGTAAGATGGTGATCTACACGCTGATGATTGGTTAAAAGCTTTTGCTTAAACAGTAACTAAAGGAAAGCCCGGATACGCTGGGGCCCAGCCCATTTTCAGATTAAATCCCATTGACGGGTCCCCGCAGGCAAAGAGTGGCCGAGGATAAGATCATAAGCGGACGTTGTCGTGAAACGCCCATGACTAGTAGGTCCCCAACTGAGGAGGTCTTCCGCAAAGGAAGCCAGAGTGGAAGGAAAGTGGGTGAGCTCCTGGCAGACCGTAGAGGGGAGATACTGCTGGAAAAGGTGCCACTTCCAGTTGCCCTCATCAGTGATATAGTCCGAGACAGTGCAAAAGTAGTCATGAGCTGGAATGGGGGAGATCACTATAGAGCCTAGAGGACCCCATTCTGGTAACCAGTTGTCGAGCCAGAAAAGGATGTTTCTCCCGGTGCCCAAGTGCCAACGTAGCCCTTGGCGGACAATATGCCAAGTGGCTGCTATCCCTCTCCAGGTAGCGAAAGCCCCAGGCCTGCTGATGGTGAGGGGAATATGGGCCTGCTCCAGCTTATATTTGGCTTTAACCAGTCGGACCCACAAAGCGGAGGGTCGATTAATTAAGGCCCACCCGAGTTTAGCCAGGAGAGCATCATTAGTGGCACGGATGCGCCGAAGGCCAAGGCCTCCGTCTTTCTTGGGCTTGCACACTTCGTCCCAATTAACGAGAGGCAGTTTCCTAGACTCGGTAGTGTGCCCCCAAATAAATTGACGCATGATACACTCCAGAGCGTGGCAAAGTTGTCGCGGGAGTCGCACCGTTTGCATAGCATAAACGGGAAGGGCAGAAAGGATGGACTGAGCAAGGGTCACTCGCCCTGCTAAGGATAAAGTCTTGGCCTTCCACCCCGACAACCTCTTTTGTGCCGAATCCAAAAGGTGCTGATAGGTATTCCTCGTAGTATGCTCATGCAGCAAAGGGACCCCCTAAGTATCGTCCAAGATTGTGCGTACAGGTGATGCGTAAAAGCTGGCTGAGGCTGCGAGCAACAGAAGGCTCAACATTGTGGGAGAAGAAGAGCCGAGATTTATCAAGGTTGACTTTGTGTCCCAAAGCTTCACAAAACACCTCTAGAGTGTTGGCGATAAGCCGAGCTTGATCATCCGTGGCTTCAGCGAAAAGAATCAGGTCGTCAGCAAAAAACAGATGTGAGATGGGTGGGCCAGTAATGCTCAACCGGAGTGGCTTCCAAAACGCTTAGTCCACCTTTTGGGAGATGAGATGCCCGAGACGTTCCATGCACAGAACGAAGAGATAAGGCAAGAGCGGATCGCCTTGGCAGAGACCACGGGAAGGAGTAAAAGGAGGAGTCAAAAGGCCTTGCCAAGCGACTTGCATAGAAACTGTAGTCACACACTGCATAATAAGTCGAGTAAGGTGCTTAGGCAAACCAATGTCCTGCAAGGTGTCGAGAATAAACTCCCACCAAATCCGATCATAGGCTTTCTCGAGGTCAACTTTAAGTGCGAGATAGCCTTTCTTCCCTTTCTTCCTTCGCATCGTATAGATGACCTCCTGGGCTATGATGATATTGTTCGTGATAAGTCTGCCAAGAATGAAACTGCATTGGGTCTCTGCAACCAGAAGCGACATCAACGGTTTTAACCGATTCACAACAATTTTGAAAAGGACTTTATAGAGCACGTTGCAGAGGCTGATAGGACAGAATTGTGTCAGACGAGTCGAGGAGGGAGTTTTAGGAATGAGGACAAGAATGGTATGATTTAACTCCGCATCCCATCGGTCCTGGTTACAAATCGTCGTGATGAAGGTCTCGACAGTGGGCCCAACTTGGCCCCATTGTTTTTGGGAAAAAAAAGGCCGTTAAAACCGTCGACCCTGTGGCTTTGTTGGGAGCTAGATCAAAAACTGCATTCTTGATCTCCTAAGGGTGGAGAGGCTGACTAAGGTCGCGAATTCCTTCCGGAGGGAGGTGAGGAAAGGCCTCCCTAATCGGAAAGCGAGGATGGGGTCTCGGATCGGTAGTAAAAAGGTGAAAAAAGAAAGAGCGGGCAAGCTGTCCAAGCTGGTCGGGATCCGTAATGGGGTTCCCAGAAGAGTCCAAAAGTTTCTCCACCACCAATTTCTTACGCCGAGATGTAGTGGTCATGTGGTAGAAAGCAGTGTTGCGATCCCCTTTCGATATCCATTCGCACCGGGCTTGGTGATGCCAAAAAAGTTCCTCCTCACACAGGACCTGGCTCAGGTCCTCACTCAGTTAGGCCTCCAAGTGAAGGAGGGAGTCCAAATTTTCGTCCGTCATGTGCCTTTGGATGCCTGCCAGCCGCGCCATCAGACGACGTTTCTTATGAAAGATGTTGCCAAAGTCTTCTGTATTCCATAGCGTGAGTAAATCGGAGAACGTGGCGAGAGATTGGCTCATCGTCGCAGCTGGAGGCAGCCAGTGCTTTGCTAAACATCATCGAAGCTAGAATGTGTGAGCCAAGCATTCTGGAACCAAAAAGTCTTAACCCGGGGAACAGTAGGCGGCTGGGCGTGTAACTGAACTGCTGGACGATGATCCGAGCCCATAAAGGGCAGATGGAGATTTGTCGTGTGCGGGAAAGCCTGAAGCCAAGCTGACGACCCAAAAATACGGTCCAAACGGGCTTTAATCATACTGCAACGCCACGTATACTTCGAGCCGATATAACCGAGATCATGGAGCCCGCACCCGTGAACCCAATCCGTGAAAGGCTTGCTCACAACCCGAGCTGACAGGGCACCACCCACCTTATCCGATTGGGCCAGTTTGGCATTAAAGTCGCCGCCTACGAGCCAAGGGCGTTGGGTACGACGGCCGACCCAACCTAAGGCAGGACAAAGGAAAGACTGGGAAGCCCGCTGCGGACTAGCATAAACCGCCGTGAACTCACACGAGCCCGACGCAAAATTAATAATGGTGTGGATGAATTGGCGATGAGCAAAACTGATGGAAATGTCGTACTCCTTTTTCCAGAGGAGCCAGACGAATGTGATATACATAGATCCCAGACGTCATGCATCGAGTTGGTAGTTCTCTCACTCCTGGAATGTATCATAAAGTTATATTTATATTTTGAGAAATCTTTATTTTTTATGTCTTACCTCTACTTTTATTTTGGCTGTCCGATTTTTTAATTTAACTCTTAATTTTTTATTTATTATGCTTGTATATTTATTTATATTTCTTAACAAATTTATATTTGTGAAAACGTAATATGTAATCCTATCGTAAGAAGAGGGGCATTTGAACCGGATTTTAGATTTGGAAGAATCAAAGATAGAAATATATTTTGAGTTTGGAAATTCGGAAAATATCTTGTCTCTGTTTTTCATGAAAAGTGAGGAAATGTAAAGTACAAAATAGATTATTTTCAATTTAAACTCTGAAATTCAAATATCACAAATTTGCAATGCTTGGAAGATGAAAAATAAATAGTTATTCGCAAATAATTTTCAAAGAACCAAAAGTTACTTTAGAATGATGCACGGTTTAAATTTAAGACGATAAAATGGTTAGGGTTTGAATCACATTTTAGCAATTTTCAATAAAATTTTACTATTATTTACAATATTATTTTATACTTTACTATTATCAAAATAATATTGACAGTATTTTAAAATCTTAAAAAATTAAGTTTTATGTCAATTCTTAATAATTGAATTGTTAACTTACATGACATTATAATTAAATAATTTAAATTCACTAACACTTTTCGTAATTTTTAAAAACAATTCACATTTGAATATTTAAAATATAATGAGTATTATTTAACATTAAAGTGTAAAATAACATTATAAATGTTGTTGTAGTAGTAGTAGTAGTAATGATAATAATAATAATAATAATAATAATAACAACAACAACAACAACAATAACAACAACAACAATAATAACAACAACAATAATAATAGTATTATTATTATTATTATTTATGTAAATAAAAAAATTTAACATAATAAAATCTTTACAAAGAATTTTGTATTCTCACACGCATAACATACTCATATTTTTAAGGTGGGCCCTAACTTGGGGAGTGGATCATCTATTTCAATAAGTTTGTTCCAACTCTGTTTTGCCACAATACAACGACATTTTAACCAACTTTTACATTTAAACATGATGTCGGCTTTGCTCTCACCTGGCCAAGCCGATGTATTCTCTTTCCTTTGCTTTTTTTTTTCTTCCAACCTTTATTTCCCTTTTGAGCCCTTAATTTTCTTCAATTTTGCTATAGAGAGAGACATGAAGAAAAGAAAGGCTGGTTATTTTGATTTCCTCCCAACGTCGATATAAAAATATCGAATCATTCTCCATGTTATTCTTTTTCTTAGTTCTGATCTTCTTCTTTTTTTCAATTCTCTTGGGTTTTCCTTCATCGGAGAAGATGAATGGGATTCTTCAATTAAAAGACAAAAAATGGAAAAAGATTAGATCTTTTGAACAAAGATCGGAGATTTTAGTGAGAGGAAATGGAGATTTTCATTAGGGGTTGACGATGAAGTAATTAAAAGATCTATGTCTTGGTATCCTGTAAATGAAGATGAAGGAACTTAGCTACATAAATTTTGTTAGTGTAAGTCGACTTGTACATGATATAACTCGACTTATGCTTGCTCGGTACTGATGATAACTCGACTTGTA
>JAOTBA010000002.1:23738468-23751006 GCA_025629845.1 Erythroxylum squamatum | reverse complement strand
GTCTGCTTTTCATAATGTCTTCTTTTTGTTTGTCATCAAAATCATTCAATACGTAAAGTCAAATTTTGACTTAACAAAAACATGTGGTTGTTTAATGCATAGGAGTTAAAACTTTATGGATGGGTTTTACTCAAGAAGAGCAATTCCGTATTCATTTTGTTTGTTTTTCTTCCTGATGAAGGTGCTCATTTTTCTAGATACAATTGGTTTAACTTCTTGCTTCTCTTTGCTCTCTTTGGCGCATATTTAAGGAAAGCTGGAGTTAAAGCCAATACTTGTATTAGAATTGTTTAGCTCATGAATGCAAAGATCCTTTGTGGCTATTATACTTGGAGACTGTGATTTATTCTCAAAACTAAATTGTGAGGATTTGTTTTCAAGAATGCTACTTTCAAGATTACAACCTATAAAGACACATTTATATACAAGCTGGTTTTTTTCCCATTCCACCATGAGTTTCTCATAGCTTCATTCACATTACGACTTCATTTACATTTTCACTTTTGCTAATATTTTCCCCCCATAATGTCATCCCCAAAAAAAATTAGAAGTTCAGTTTTTTGTACTCTCTACTTTCTTTTCACTTTATATTTACAAAGCATGCCTCCTGGACATGGAACTAGACAATCACACATCTCAACATAACCACCTATATGCACTATCGTAGTTAACATTACCATTTTTTCGTGAGTTATCTATCCTCACATCGCTCGCACCATGTGGTTGTTGTGCCTATAAGAATCATAAATAAATATTATCATTAGTAAATTGTGAATAAGTTACTAAACAAAATGTCATTATTAATAGTATTCTGGCAAAAGATAAATACTTTTGTGTTGATAAGTGACATACTTCTTTATAACATTATTCATGCTCTCACTTCTTTCTGTTGTCATCATGTCTGCACAAAAATATTTGTCTTCCATATACTAAAGCTCATTTTTCCTTTATCCCAAATATGTGCCTCAACCATTCATTGTCTTTAAATCCGTATTTGTGCAACATCTCATTCAATACATTTACAAAATCTCTCTTCTTTAAAATCATATATGCATGAGCTTAAATCTCTAGCAAAATGTTTGAATTAAGAGAAAACACCACTTAAATAGATGGCGGTATTTTGATAAATGTGTCAAATACATAAGTGATGATGAGTTTCAGGCCATCTTAATGCTAGAGCCTTTGCCATTGTTGCATCTTAGTCTATAAGAATAGTTTAGGTTTTTTATCACACATAACTTTCGCAAAAGTATCAAATAACTATTCAAACGTAAGGGATGTCTCATCATATAACAATGCAATACCAAAGAGTGTAGTCTATTTGTGATGATTTACACCTGCAAATAATGTAAGGGGACGACCTTATTGTTCTTATTGTAAGTTATGTCAAAGCAAACCACATCACCAAAATTTGAATAATTTGCTCTCATCTTTGCATCTGACCAGAAAATGTTGGTTATTAAATCATCTTCATCAACTTGGATAGCACAAAAAAAGTTCAGACATCAAATTGCATTTTATGCAAATATTCTATAACACCTCTTGCATCCCCTCTTTTTGCATCTCTCATTCTGTTAGACTGTAAGTAAGTTATGTAGTCATTTGGTATGAAACCTAAATTCTCCCCACCACTTACTTGCCTAACCATGAGATCATGAGATGCCTTTGGTGGGATTCCTATGCCATTTGCCATTTCAATTTTCATTGCTGTAGATAAACTTATCTTTTGGTAAGATTTGTGTAAGTGCATTTTGTTTGGACTAGAGAGGTAATGATTATGCTCCTCAATAAATCGAACCACACAGAGTTTTCCGCTTCTTTGACAACTGACTTTCATTTTAAGTACACAACTAAACCTTGTTTCAAGGCATGTTGCTTTCATATACGTATCTCATTTGTCTTTTCCTCGTTTACCTTTAACACTACAATAAAACATTTTTTCAATGAAGTTTCCAGATTTATCTTTATGGTTTCAGCTTCTCCTTATCCCAATCTCGACTTCTTTAGCATATGCCAAATAAAAATGGTAAGCATCTTCTTTTGTCTCAAACTCCATTCCAATTTTTGTTATTAACTCTTTGGATACAAATGAGTGGGTAGCTTGCAAATCCTGATTACTGTTTAAACTCATAATAGCTATGAGCTTATCTTCACCTTCGCTCTTACCAACTTCATTACCATCTTCAAAATTTAACCGACGATAAGACGTAGATACACCTATCATAAAATTATTAGCTTTGATCCTGAAGCAAAAACCCAAAAAAAAATTAAAAAAATTGAAAATGGATACTTCACGATCATGATATAAAGAACCACTAATGTAGAATTCACAATTTAATTAAGAAGCAAAAATGTATCATTTAGCATTAAACTTAAATAAATATCTAACAATAGGTGCTAAACAAATTCTTTAAAAATGTTTCTTAATCCACCATACTACACAATCTCCAGGAAAACATTTACATACTAATCTTCTTTTTGTTTACTGGAACAATTAAATGAGCTCTAGCTGTAAAAGTTATTACTTTTCCTTTTTTAGCAAAAGAAGATTAACTAAAATAAGACAAAATGCACCGTTAAGGGGGGAAAATGCTAATTCCTTTTGCCAAAGTAGGATGAGAGGAAAACATAAGGGAAGCAGAGAGAAAGCTTGTGAATGGTTTAGAGTCCAAGAAAGCTTGCTCTAAATAATTTTTTTGAAACAGAGTACAGGAATTTGAGGAGCTTGTGAATGATTCAAGGGACCCAGTAATTATTGTATCTTAGATAGGCTCTGGGAATCTAAAATTTAGGTAAGCTTCAATTTTATAGGCTCCTTTGGTGCTGAGCTTAAACACATTCAAAATGAAACATATGTTTCATAATCATTCAAGCCCAAATCAAATGGCTTCTTGAACTTATCATAAATCTTGTCACCATTTCCCTAGTAGTAACTTTTGGTTAAATCAAAAAATGGGACGCCACCACAATAATCACTATAAGAAATTTCTGCAACCAAGGCACTGAAGAAATTGAAGAGAAAAAGGAAGCATAACAATACATCATAAAACTATGATAGTTGACTTGATGAGTTTTGGAAATAAGAGAGTTGAGAAGGAGTTCTCGTTGCAACACTAAGAGAAAACTGGTCAACCCTCACAAAATGATCATTCTTTATCATTAACATTATTCCCATAACAAAATTTTTATAGTTCTAATTCTACCCACAAAAGGTGATGTCTTTTTATTGATTTTCTTGATATTAATTTGCTTCAAGCCCTATTGCTAGCATGTTCCTCCAAAAAGTAAAATATTTTAAAAAAATTCCATAGAAGATTAACATTGAAAAGTATTCATCACCTATGCCGTAGGAAAGAATCATTAAAGACAAGCGTAAAAGAACTTGCTTCTGGTAATGATGAAGCCTTTTACCTAAAAAAATACCTGTTTAATATGAAGGATGAACTCCAAAGCACCGAAAATTCACTGTGATTTGCAATGTATTTAGAACCTGAAGAAATATGCTAGTGATTTTAAATCCTGTGTTAGCTATATTCAATTTTGGGTTAGTTCGAGTGGATTTTTTTCCAAGTTCTCAAGGGTTTTCTTCCTAGAGAAGACATGAAAAGTGTTGAAAAAGTGTGAAAGAGACACAACTTGCCTTTTTGGTATCTCTGTTTGCCAATCCTAAGTCACGTTGTAAACATCAAGATATTAAGTTCAATTTAAAAACTTAAAATAGGGTTACATGTGTCTATGTATTGACACGAATATTAATATTAATACTTAAATTGAGGTAACTCTTAAAATAAGATTGAATTGAAAATTACCAAAAATTTAACTCTAATAACTATTACTTCAACATGTTTGTCTATATCATTTAAGATAAATATATATCTATTAAGACAAAAATTTAATTAATAATTATACATCATAAAATATAAGATCGAAATTAAAGCTTTAGTCTAATCGAAAGGTGATAAAAAATGGTCTTCTAATTTATTTATGTTTAAATACTAGTAAGCGTATGATGTTAAAGTTAATTATATAAAACATACGAATTTGCTCCCCTTCCCACCATTTTTTCCAAATTAAAACTGTTGGATAATTAAGTCATTTCCATAAAATTGGATAACCATTAATTGTATTTTTTGATTTTTCAATAACTTAATTTGATCCAGATAAAGATAATAAAGTGACCAAATAAATGATCTAAGTCAATGGGTCAAAGTTCAAGAGGAAAATAGATCTCGATTAGTGTGGACAGAACCCATATTGTACCTGCGATAGGGAAGCCTAATATGGAAGCTATATATAAAGGTTAAGATCTCCTACAGTTGCGTATATCATTCGTAAGCATACAGATTTTCTAACCCGTTAAGAGCACTTACGTTTTAAGAAAACTATAGAAACGCGTTAACCATGCGTCGATGAATGGTTCTCTTGAAGGCCCCGAAAGAATGGAGCTCATTTTGTACACAGACACTATTTCGGAAGTTGAAATGGAACCGAAATCAAGTATTCTACATTTTCTTCTTTTATGTCTCTTTCATGAATGATCTGAGACACATAATAAGGTCCATGCTATGTGTTACACGTGGTATCGGAGCAGTTACGTGATTCGGTTGTTAAAAACGAATTTTTTTTAGTTTTCATCCATTAGGGTTTTCGTTCATTTTTTGACTTTTTTTACGTATATGATTGCATAAAGTAGTATACATAAGGCTAGTCATGAAAAACAGGTCAAAATGGGCCATAAAGTGCAAAAAATAGCTCACGAGGCTATCAGAAATTGCCCTCCCCATCGGAGGGTTATTGATGCTATAATAACTGCCCACGGGCGGTTTGGCTGGTGTTGCACGCACCAATCGTAGCCAACAATATGGATCCGCGAGCTTATGGATCTGCATGCACCTAACGCGACCCGCTCTCCCACTAGCGGGGACGGTAGGGTGCGTGTCACGTGCCTATCATTCGTCCCGACATATGAACGGCACAGATGAGAACATGTAGCTTGTGCGTACATTGCACGGGCCATACAATAGAGGCGCGTCTGCGTGTGGTAACTGCTAACATCAGAGTTATAGTACTGCTTACGTCGGCACTAGAAAAAAGGAAAAAATTTAGAATTCTCATAAGGGTGACCCGAGTCCTTTTGGGTTAGTTTTCGGATCGAGGGAATTTCAAAAGTGATTTTTCAATTTTTCTGGATTAATCACATTGGTAATTAGATTTCGAAAAATATTTTAAAGCTTTTTTAAGCTAATTTTGAGCAAATTTTTGTCCTTCGAACTGCACATAAGGAAGACACTTAAGGTTTCATGTCTCGTATGGTAGGTTTAGTGTTTAGGAAAGCATGATAGTCACTCTGATTGAGATTTTTTAAGATAAAAGTCTTAAATAAAGTTTAAAGACAATGTTTTCAGGACCAATATGTGATTATTTGACTGTGCATTTGTTTTTTTTTAATTTATTGTTGATTTTCACATATAGAATGCCCATATAGAATGTAAGGACAGCATAATGATTTATCTCTTGTGTTTGTGGACCTTCTGAGGTACTGATAAGGATGTAGTCACTAGAGTGACCTTTCAAATAAGTATTTTGGATTGTTCTACTTAAATGTTTGGGGATGTCTTTGGTCTTATGCTCGATTATTCTGTCCAAAGGTGTTGGCATTACATAGAATTTTGAGATGCACATAAAGGCATTGCTTAAATGATCTATTCACCTAAAGATAGTAGTGTTATGAGAGTTGATGGTTTGTACTCTGATTGCTTTTATATGGAGGTCTAATTGCATATATTATGTATTCAGTCCAAAGGTGTTTCATAATATGTGTGATCGGATTTTCAGTGTAGATACTATTTTAATGCTTTAAGTATCGGTATTATCCTGCATTTATACTGATCTTTACATTGTCTTTCTGTTTTTGCAGTCACATTTTCTGTAAACAACAATGCTGTCATGATTAAGACCTTGACTGGTTTCAAATTCAAGAAGTGGAAGAAGGATGTTGAGTTTGCCTCGGAGATGGCTGACGTCAACATGGCGATACTGGTTGAGAGACGTTCTACCCTTACTAATATGAGCTCGGAAGCTGATAAGGCAGCTATGACAATCTGGGAGCGGTCAAATAGGATGTGTCATTTGATCATTCAGAGGTTGATGCTAGATCATTTGCTAAGTGGATTATCGGACACAATCATAGCAAAGGAGTTCATGAACATTATTTCGTAGAGGTACAAGATGTCTTTCCATGCGGAGTAGAGCACTTTGATTAAAGAGCTATTCTCTATGAGATATACAAGAGAAGGAGGCGTTAGAGAGAACTGCAGAAACCTACAGTTGCTTATATCATTCCTAAGCATATGGATTCTCTGACCCGTTAAGAGCGCTTACGTTTTGAGAAAATTGTAGAAAGACGTTAATCACGCGTCGGTGAACGATTCCTGTGAAGGTCCTGGAAGATTGGAGCTTGTTTTGGACACGGAAACTGCTTTGGAAGTTTGAATGGAACCGAAATTAGGTATTTTGCATTTCCTTCGTTTATTTCCTTTTCATGAACGATTCGGGACACGTAATAGGGTTTGTGCTACGTGTTACAAAAACTCTACAGGCTTTGCTTCCTTTCCCACTTAGATTTGAACTAAAAACTTCAAACCCAAATCTAAACTCGAGCATTTCAGCAAGCAGGGTCAGAAACAGGGAGATTCTTTGGCATACCAAACAAATAAAAACGGAATATTGCAGGTGGGTTCAGAGACATTAGCTTATGCAGGTAAACGTTTACTTTTCTGAATTTCAGACTCCGCCAGCAGGAATCTGATTTGCAAGTAATGACAAGGTTATTAGAACAGAAAGGTGATTAGAAGGCCTGATAGAAAAATTCTTAATGGAAATATGATTAGAAAATCGCTTTAGTGCGGCCCATGTCTTTCATTTCTTGGATAAAGTGATTGATTATGGAAGTGGGATTTGTTTTGAACTAATCAGAGAATCACAGCACATGGTGATTTAACAACTCTACCAAGACACAACATTATTAGTGGTTGGTGATACAGACGGCGTAGTTGTTTGCAACTCCTCATTATTATTCGAGTCTATTTGATTGCATAAATAAGATCGAACACCATTTTTAAAATTGAGATGAGTTAGATAATTTAAATTGAAAGGCGGAAGGCAGATTATTGAGAAGTGAGGACTGTAAAAGACGAATCTAGATCTTCTGTCCAGTTTTACTCTGTCTTATTCTGTCTCATGAAATCTCAGCTATTTATCTTGCAGGACCTACGCGGGCTTTATGTGGGACCCACATAAATAAATAGCTGAGATTTATTAAAAAAAATAAGATACATAATATTGGACAGAAGATCTGAACTCGTAAAAGACGGCTTTTATCAGTTTTCATTTGCCTAAATTAAATGTCCTCAAGTCAACATGAAGGGGCAGGCGTTTCAAGCCCTTCGCCCATGATCCTGGCCTGGGTGGCCGATAACTAGAACACTAAGTGTCAATTACTGGCTTGTACTAGTCCGACTTCTTTCATCTTGGTCCCCCCTTTGATATTGTTACAAAGGACAAAGGCTGAAAGTAAAATGAAAAAATCACGAAGAGAGTTGAGAGCATATGAATGAATGAATATCCACGCACGTTGTACTCATCACCACTAAAAGGAAGTGGAAGGCCAAAGATGAACCTAACCCCTGTTTCCTGCTTCCTTGCACCAAAGGTGGAATCAGCCACCCCAGCTGCCCCCATTCACGGGCCCGACCACAAGATGAGGGAGTAAATCACGGTATCTACTCGGTCAACCCACCAGCAGAGCGGCCCATACCACCTGTTTCCAGGATTCGAACCTAGGACCTTGCACCAACTAACTCTGCTGGAAGACCAACCGAACTACACCAGTGCGGGCCTGTTTTAAAATGAAATCAACGGACCCCCTCTTCACTCTAGAATATTGCCCTTTCGTACTGAAATTTGTAAAGACGTGAGCTTGTAAGTTGTAACTCATCAGTTCATTCGAGTGCGTTCACTTCATTATGGACACCTGAAGGACGTTACCACAACTAGTTTTTGCGCCCCATGGCCAACATTTTGAGTTCGAAGAAGCTCAACGAAAAAAACAAAAGTTTAATTTGATAAAATTTTGAAATTTTATAATTTAATTAAAATTTTTGAAATTTGACAGTCATTTCTGATCAATATTATTAATTTGATAAAATAATCGTTAATTCGTTTTTTGATTAGACATTCTATCTCAAATATTGTTAATAATACCATACCATTCTGGTCAGTATCGGTTGACACAAGCCACACAAGTTGAAAATAATGCAAAAACTTTAGTTTCTGTATTAGGTTAAAATATAGGGTAGTACTGACCTTTATGGATTAAATATAATAAAAGTTTAAGAACTAAGATTAAAAAAACACTATCCACAATCCATCATCGATTATGCCAATCTCCTTTTCTCATTTTTTTTCTCATTGCCGGGCTAGACTTGCCATCGCTGCTAGTTGCTAAAGTCGCCATTGCTACTCATTAAATTCGCCATCACCGCTCCCTATAGTTATTCTTCTCCCTGCTGTCATTCTTTGATTATTTTCTTGACCTAATACATTATTAGGCATCATCATGACTTTTTGTTTCTTTAAAGTACTTAATTTTATTTGTTGATGTTTTGTATTTGAAGGATCTGAGTTGTTTTCAATAGTTTGTTTTTAAATGCATTTTAGCCTTAGTTTGCATACTAATGTTGAAACTTGGGTTATGTTGCTTTTGTTACTTTTCAACTCCTTCTTATCTTAGTTCAAAGTTTGCATTCATTGACTATTCTTATAATTTTAAAAAATTATTTAAAATGGTGTTCAACATTTGCTGACGTTGATATTGTATCGTATCATAATCAAAATTAGTATTAAGTCTAGTACTATATTCACAAAATTAATTTCAAGTTAAAATTTGACTTTTAAATAATAATTATAACATAATCTTCTTTGAAATGACATAACCAGCCAAAGGTACCTTGACAGGAATTTAGTCAAAGAGAGGTATATTAGAGATGGAAGGCAAGGATGGCAAAACGGTCCAGACTCAGCCCACCCTACTTGGGTTAGCCTGAAGTTAACAAATTTTGCTCAAGTTATCCAAGATTTAAACCAAAATTATGCTTTTATTCATAAAAGTTTTTGAACTTTATGTCAAGCTAAGGCTTGGGATCCACAGCCTAGACTGAACCTTAATTATATTTGAAACAATGTCATTTTATTTTCAAACAAAACAACATTATTTTTTAATAATAAAGGACATTTAGAATAAGAAGTCCGAAATCCAATTGGGACGGGTTAAGCTCAAAAGTCTAAATTTTTGAAAGATTTGTCGATGAGGCAAATATGCATATACATTATTTATACAATCACTTTCTTCCTCCTTTTCTAACTTTTAATATGAAAATTTAGAGTTAGATGCTTTATTTATACAATCACTTTACTCCTCCTTATCTTCTTACTTTAATGTTTGGGAACTTATATATTGATTCTCATATTGAAAGTAAGAAGATAAGGAAGAGGAAGATGAAGATGATTGTACAAATAAAGTATTTGGTTCCCAATTTTCATATTGAAATTGAGAAGACAAGGAGGAGGAAGGTGATTGTATAAATAAAGCATTTGGGTCTTTGAGTCAAACACAAATCTTCTAAAAGGTTGGCCTTTTGAGCTTGACTTACCCAAATATTTTTTGAAATATTTAATATTTCTCTAAAATGGTTGAGCTTTCGGGTAGAACCTAGTCCAAATGGACTTTGGACAATTTAGTTTTTTTTTTTCCTAAAATGATTGATCTTTTAGCCTAACTAAGCCAGTTCATGCTTGAACTAGATCGATCGAACCATATTCTAATTAAAAATCGATTGAACCCGTACTCAAACTAAATTGATTAGGTCTGACTGAGTTTTGGGTAGTCTAAATCTTGATTAGTTTTGATCTTAAGCTAATTCTCTAAAGCTCAATCAAGATTTATCTTGAATTTGAGCTTTTAAAAGATTGAGTTAGGATCAATCCATTAGGGGATTTGTTCTAACTCTTTGTCGTTCCTAATGGAGGATGCACAGCCTCCTCTAATATAGTAACTTTTTACTAGAAATAATTTCATTAAATAAGGTGAAAACCAAACATATTGAAATTGTGCCCACCAAAAATCTAAATTCCATATATTATCCAAATATAAATATGAAAATAATAACAATCCAATAGTTTATTATATTATTATTATTGTTTTTGCTTTCTCTATTTTTGTTACTAATTAATTTTTGTTAAAGAAATCATTGAAAAAGAGAGTTATAAATAAAATTTCCCTTAATTGTCCTGATTTATGGTTTGATTGTACCTTTATATTTAAATATATCATATATCGCAATAAAGAACCTAACATCTAAAATATAATATATTTAATATCTAACATTTATAACTAGTCTCAATTATTTCAACTAAACAAATAGTTGACCACATTAACAATTTTAATATGTTCTAATAAGATTAGTTAAGATAAAGTAGAGGAAATCAACTAGGTATTAAAGATAAGATGAATAAAGTCATAATTAATCTTAATATAGTATGTATATATATAAAAGATATTATTATAATGAACTATATGTATAAAAGTGTGATTGTCTCAATTAAGTTTGAAATCAAGAGGATGAAGGCCCCTATGTCTTTAAGATTTCACTAGAGATCGAGAAGTTCCTTAGAATCTAACTACAACTTTATGTGTTTAGTACTTGAACTAAATATATTGAGTCTAACTACAAAATATTACTTTATGCTATATAAATATTTAAGAAAATAATCTAAAATGTAATATTCAATGGTTAAACAAAGATCAATGGATTTACTTTTACAATTTTATTCTAAGTATATATTGAAAAAACTAATAGAGAAATACAATCTATAAAACAAAGTATTCTTAATTAAAATTGTTGAGGCACTTTTGTAAGAAATGTTTTTGTTGTTTAACACTCAATTCAATATAGTATTAGTATTATAGGCTCAAAGATATAGGAATACCTCCTGAATTAGAAATAAAAACATAAGTATAAGAGAGATTTATCCTCGATGAACTAGTTACAAGAGAGAAGAAAATTAATAAAGAAAAGGAAGAATTTATTTTATATACTTTAGATCTCCAATACTATGATACCGTATGTTAAGAAACGAAAAAAGAGAGTTTTGAAGAAAAAGACTCATATTTAGCTTTCTTGATTCATATAGAAATTGAAAAAGAATAATTATAAAGAATGTTTATAACAATTGGTAGTTATTATTATAGTTATATAGCCTAGTTAATTCAAAACTCTACATATTTATGCATAAAAAATATATTTACGACTATCAAAACACTTTCATTTAACTTAAGGAGGGAAAATTATCTATTAAGAAGGCTTTGTCAAGGAAAGGGATCAAAATATACATAACTACAATCTTTCCTTAGGTTGTACATTAAAAGGATAGTTAATACCAACAAAAACCACAATTAAAATAAATAAAATAAAATTAGTTCACAACACAAGAAATACAAGGATTTACATGGAATCCTAGTGTAAGAAAAAACTACAGGACCATTTACAAACCAAAACTTACACTATTCAATAAGAAATTAGTGGTTATAATGTATTATTCCCCCTAACTTTAACTAAAGGAAAATACATTCATCAAGGATGCCTGGAATAACAATTTCGAACAATCATCACCCAAAAGGGTGACATATTTGGTATGAAAGGAGGGATGGACAAAGATTATGAACTTTGAGAGCTCAAAGCCAAAATTTTATTGTTGGATGTGAATAGGTAATTCTTAGGAACAACATATTAAAATTTTACAATGAATGAAGGTTATTTAGTCGTCGATCGGAGCTAAAGAAAATTCTATTACATAATTCTCTTTCATTCTTTTCTTTACTCTCTAGAATGCTCACTTCCCACTTTATACACACTTTTTGATCCCCATTTTGTCTTTAATGAGACATTTTAAATGGAGATAAAGTGGATACTTCAAAATTTATACTATAAGTGTAACATCTAATCACCGATTGGAAGGGTAGAATAGTCTTTTGGCACGGGTTATGAGTGTTTTAAATTGTTTTGGCATATTCATGCATACATATACGTAAATAGTGAAATTTTGCACATGTAAATGCCTGTACATGCATTCATGACATTTCCCGGTATATTTGCTCATAAATGTGCTTATTGTGAAAAATGTGATTTTTGTGTTTGAAAAATTGATTGGAATGGATCTTTGTGAGTTTTGGATTTTTGGAGAATTTTAGAAATTTTTCTGAAATTTTTCGGGGTACTTTTCCGGACTAGGAAAAAAATGCCAAGTGGCAGACTGATTGTTTACCGGTAGTAGAAATTACTGTCCAATGGCACTGGAAATTAGATACATGATTTTAGGAATTATTGATTTGAGTCATTGGAATTTTGGAAAAAATTGGAGTAGAAATTGAATTGGTATGGAACTAGTTAAATGGAGGAGTTAAATGAAGGAACCAAGCTAA
>JAOTBA010000002.1:23720382-23738368 GCA_025629845.1 Erythroxylum squamatum | reverse complement strand
TTAGATCACACTTTAAACACTTAGCTCTTTCTTCGTTGGTTTAACCTGGTCTAGTCACTCTTGCACATTTAATCAAGACTGTTCCCTATACTATGGAAAGGTAGGATCACTGTCTAAGTAAGTGCCCATCAAAGCGGTCGGGGATCAGTGAGCCTCAGATAAGAGCTCGGACGACAATGGAGGCTCAGTCAATAGAAGAGTGCGTGTGATGAGCTCAATCAGACAATAGAAGATCGGTTCAACAACAAGGGCTCGGTCACAATTTAACATATAAGCTCGGTCAGACATAAGGACCAGCCGAGCAGTGTGCCAGTTTGGCTACAAGGGCGGAAGAGTAGGCAGTCAAAATACATAGGAGTCGATCGACCGAATAAACAAAGTCGGTCGGTCAGTCGGTCGACTCAATAAACAAGATCGATCGGTCCAATAAACAAGGGTCGGTTAGCCCTGAGAGATTAGTCTATCAAAGAACTCGGTCGGCCGTAACAGAATCGATCGGCCTCAAACAAACTCGGACAGGATTAAAAGATCGGTCGGCAATCGACCTACAATTTGGGACTCGGTACTCAAATCAGAAGTCGGTCGGCTATACAAGGCTCGACCTCCAATTGAGGACTCAGTGAGCAAGTAAGAGTTCGGTCGGTACGTAAATAAATCGGTCGGCGATGCAAAGCGCGACCTACCGATAAGAACTCAGTGAACAAAAACAACATCGGTCGGTGAACAGAGAAGAAGCACTGAAACCCGGTAACAAAACCAATCAGGGATCAGTCGGGTCCTACCGCCTCGCACTTACGATCGATCAGTATCCACTCACTCGGTCGGTCAGTCCTTTACCCAATCCGACCTTCAACCTAACGCTCATACCCGTGACTCAAAACTCCCAACACTATAATAATACCAACACTAAGGCATGTACTTTCTTTCACTTTGAGGTCGCAAAAACCAGGTCGGGTCCTAGCCCTTCCTTTGGGGACGGGATGTTACATTTAATCTTCTCCATATTGGGTTGTCGTAAACCACAGCGCTCAATGCAAACCATCTCTAATGAAAGTCTACACGAAGATAAAAGGATAAAACCTCACTAGGTTATATCTTACATTAGATGCACAAAAATCATCTCAATTTTTTACACCATTTAACCTTCTATAACCCCCATCACTAATGGAATGTTATGGGAAGAGTACACGACTATGAATAGCATGCATTAATGGAAGTTATGGGAAGTTAATAACCATGAATAGCATACATTAATGGAAGTTATGGGAAGTTAATGACCATGAATAACATGCATTAATGGATGCCAACAACACTTGTTTCTAATCCATTCCATACAACGTTTTCTACCATGATCACATCAAGATACAATCTCGAAATACTTTCTCATATCTTGAATCACCATTCAAGACTATTTTACTCATCCTTTAGATCTCCTATGTGTGTGAACCCTTAGGTTCATGGTTATGTTGGTCGTTTGAATTAACACTTAACTTAAGTAAGTCAAGAGCGGTATCTAGCAACACGTCATAACCCCTAATTGATCAGAAAGTCAGTGGTTTGACTACGAGCCCTTCCATATGCAATGTTGCCATGCAATTTGTCCTTTCACCATCTATACCCCACTTGGTTTAGAATATGGTCAAAGTGTCAACTCCCACTAGACTGACTACATCACATCTAGTCCAAGTGTTATTAGATATTATCCTGAGGATCTCATTATTTTATGTATCATTAAAGACTCTCTTTATGACACATATCTGCTCTAGTCGGAGACTCCCTAGTAATGACCCCAACAAGAGGTCGTGGGTATCATCTCCTTTTAGCAGGAGTGGTGAATCCTTTATTGGCCACTCATTTACCTCTGAATACCTCAAGCTGTACCCAATCACCACCTAATGAGTAACCCCTAAAAGGCACTGATGAATGGCATCAAAGCACAAGATTAATATCCATGATATCCTTAAGCACCTAAAGTCAAAGAATATTTGCATCATTGCTATGATGAGACTATCATTGACACTGGAATAGAATATCCATATGATTGTCTCATAGTGGGTCAATCCAATATACTTACTACCCTTAGTAAGCATCCAATGTTAACTCTAAGCAACTCATGTCTACAGTCCCTTAATTCATGATTTTGTATGTGAATTTTAATAGTGGAGAAATTGTTAGGTTCCGATCATACATCTTATACATAATATATATCAAATATACGCAGTGAAAATAAAACAGAACCTCAAAAACCAGATCTACTCATGCATGTAGATATAGAAAAAACAAAAACTTAAAATGTAAGATGTTTACATACCTTTCTGACGATCTCCTTCGTTCTTTAATCATCTCCGTGTTGGGTTGTCGTAAACCACTATCAATGCAAACTATCTCTAATGAAAGTCCACACGAAGATAGAAGGATGAAACCTCACTAGGAGATGACTAGAATTCTTTCTTTGTGCTAGCAAAGACAATAACTCTTGAGAGAGTTAGATAGAAAAAGTGTGTGTAAGAAAAAGAACCTTTCTTTTTCTTTTCTTGTGTCTTACACAAGATGCACAAAAATTATCTCAATTTTTTGCACCATTTGGCCTTCTATGACTTCCATCACTAATGGAAAGTTAAGGGAAGTTAATGACCATGAATAACATGCATTAATGAAAGTTATGAGAAATTAATGATCATGAATAGCACGCATTAATGGAAGCCAACAACATTTGTTTCTAATCTATTCCATACAACATTTTCTACCACTATCATATCGCTATACAATCTTGCAACACTCTCTTATATCTTGAATCACTATTTAAGACCATTTTACTCATCGTTTGGATATCTTATGTGTGTGACCCATTAGGTTCCCGATTATGTTGGCCACTTGAATTAACAGTTGATTCAAGTAAGTCAAGAGCGGTATCTAGCAATATGTCATAACCTCTAATTGACCGAAAAGTCAATGGTTTGACTACAAACCCTTCCATACACAATGTTTCCATGCAATTCACCCTTTCACCATCTATACCCTACTTGGTTCAGAGTATGGTCAAAGTCTCAACTCTCACTAAACTGACTACGTCACATCTAGTCCAAGTGTTATTAGATCTTATTCTGAGGATCTCATTATTCTATGTATCATTGAAGACTCTCTTCATGATGCATATATGCTCTGGCCAGAGACTCCCAGGTAATGACCCCGACAAGAGGCCGTGGGTATCATCTCCTTCTATTAGGAGTGGTAAATCCTTTATTGGCTACTCAATTACCTCTGAATACCTCAAGCTACACCCAATCACCACCCTATGAATAACCCCTGAAAGGCACCGATGAATGGAGTCAAAGCACAAGATCAGCATCCGAGATATCCTTAAGCACCTCAAGTCAAAGGATATTTACACCATTGCTATGATGAGACTATCATTGACACTAGAATAGAATATCCATATGATTGTCTCATAGTGGGTCAATCCAATGTACTTACTACACTTAGTAAGCATCCACATGTTAACTCTAAACAACTCATGTCTATAGCTTATAAGATCTATTGCTTGATCTAATCAAGGAGTATAACATGTGCTAGTCTATCCAGATTAATGATATCCCATCTCATTGATCCTATGACTGGGAAAAGTTTAGATACTAACATAATTATACATTATAGGAATCTCATTATCATGATCTCATCATGATTTCCTCTATACTATGTTTTGTATCAAGGACTTCATTAAATCAATTTAAGATCAACATCAAATTCATAAACATATGAACATCGAAATAATGAAAAATGTCTTTATTAATCATAAAATGATTAATACAATAAGTGCTAAAGGTGATTGCCTTTAGAGCACTTATGTAATAGAAATGAAATGATATGCAAAGTTGTGGAATGGCATGATCATGAATGGTATTGAGTGACCTATAGATATATCTTATTTAAACACATTTTCCATGTCTACCATTAGATTGATCAGTTTTTAAAGGTATTAAATGTTGATTGATCATGAGTAAAATCTTAGACTGTTAAGTTCTTGCTATGATTTTAAAAGTTATTCATCTTTGTTTGTGATTATGTATTCTAAGAAAATATGGGAATTGAGTAAATGTTTTTGAGCTTATGAGCTTAATTTTGATGTTTTTCCTGAGGGCAACCAAAAGCTAAGTTTAGAGGAAATTGATATGTACTTAATTGGTTATATAATTATACCATAGCATTTAGCTATGAATGACATGAAATCGCTTAAGATACTCATTTTGACTCATATGTAATTTTAGGCACAATTCAGAAACAAAGAAGTTAAAGTGGGTCCCTATCCGGAACTACCTCTCGTTCTCTTTCGGCCATCTCCCTCTTTCCCTCCAAGAAAAGGCCGAGCTTGAATGAAAGCATCAGCTCGGCAAAATCCTCAAACGATGAGCCGGTCGACCCGTCAGAGACGCAAACATCGTGGTAACCCTTTAGAAGGGAAAGAGACAAATCACGAGCGAATTCTAAGCATTCCTCGTTTAGGTGTCGCTCCTTCCACCGCTTTACTGCGTCAATCCTCTCCCCCCTGATCTTCGGCACCTCAACCGTTTCTGCCGCCATCTCCAGCGGCCCAATTACGGGCAAGGTGCTTTCGAATGGGGAGAACAACAGTGGAAGATACACTATGGCAATCGCAAAGACGAAAATACAAAGGATAGAAGACGGACTACAACGTAGAATGAAGAAAGACCGTCAACTCCAAAATTTATAATGTCAACAGAACGGGACTACCAATCGACGTCGAACACGTTGCAACAATCCGAGCCGAAGCTGAACACGTGAAAAAATCTGAGCGACGGAAAATTAAGGTCATTAAAGACTTGAAGCGGCGAGGCAGACGAAGGGACACGCGTGACAACGCGTGACAACTGCACGGCAGTTAAAGGGACGCGTCTCCCAAAATTTGGACCACGCGCGGAAAGATACGGATCGACAGCAATAATTACACTTAGTGTTTCACTTAAGCCATGCCGCCCAGTCGATCGGTTTCGATCAGCCCAGCCCCTACTCCCGCCTGGGCGACCTCAACAATACACCTGATCGACCTGACCAGTCGTTATAGCCGACCGACCTGTTCTGTCATTACCCTCGATCGGTTACATCTGTTCGGTCGACCGCATCAGGTCATAGTCTATCGATCGGGCCTAGCACGAGCTACCTAAGAAACACGCTGTCTCATGCTTATGTACTCCTTCGACCCTTCTCCCGGATCAGACTCGAGGAGTAGGGGGCTTATGGTTGGGTCGGCTGTGCTAGGCCCAGGCCCAGGACGTTCAATCCACACATCCACAACCCATTCACAGGAATTAGTCTCCTATGCAAACACAAAGATCTACGTAAAGACCTAGACCTAGCGTCTATTCCATATATAAGGTACTATTCCTCCCTGATTCAGGTATGAGATTACAACCCTATTTTTCTTTACTTTCAGCAGCCAAAACCTATACCAAAAAGACTAACTTAAACGTCGGAGGGGCCTCCAGGGAATCAACTCCCGGCCTGTTTTGCAGGTATTCCATAACTAGAATCACGTAGATCATGGATCCAAACAACGACGTTCAACCTCAGCAAGATCAGGCTGAACCAATATTTATCTAATTTGATATTTATATCAAATTTGACATTTACATTCTATAAAAAATGTAACAATATCTCTTTTTAAAATTGTTAATATTTTTATTAATATTTAATTTATAATTTCTGTTTTTTCTTTCTTTTCTAACGTGAAATTGAATGAAATGTATGTCATAAGCCATCTATTATTTATAGTCCTCATTGTCAGTGTCATTTCAAACAAAGTTTAAGTTGGCCCAATAACAATTTAATACATTTTTTAAAGTTCTGAGTTAGTTGAAGGATATAAAGTTTGAGGGACAATTATAAAAAAGTAAAGGCTACAACAGCAACAACGAGAAATATTATGTATAAATCTTGGTGAAACTTAAGGTTCGAGAAGGTTCAATATTACGCAGTTAAACAGTAAATTTGATGAACCTTTTAGTAAGTAATAGATTACTTATTTTTCCATATATTATTACTAAAGAAAGCATCATTTTACATTAATGGACTCATATTACAAAGCAAAAGATCATATTACATAAATACACTCATAGTACAAAGATGGTACAAAGTTATTTTGAGATTGACTAAGCTTGGATTTTAGTTCATACTAGCTTGAACCATCATTCGTTGACTACATGAACTTATTTGAGTCATTTCTTTATTGTTCAATCTCATAAACATAAATATTGTTGAATGTTTTAAAAATCGAATCAGAAGTTACACTAGTAAAATAAGAGGATAAGAGGTTTAAAGTGTAAAAAGTTTAATAGATATTAAGTTATTATAAAATTTATTTAAATTGAATAAAATTAAAAAACTTGAAAAACAATTGAAGAAGACTTTCTTAGTTATAAAAAATAAAAGTTTAATTAAAAAAAGATTGTTAATTAATATACATTAATCAATTTATTTTGATTTAAAAAATTGACCGATTAATTAATAAATTGGTTAATTTTTAATAAAAATATTATTAAATTAAATTGAACTGAAAAGTTACAGGTTGACCTAAACATTGGTTATTTTCTATTTTGATGATATTCTGTCATTTCTTAGAGTGGGAAAATTTAAGTACCACACATTTGTTAGTTTTGGTGAGTTTAATGTTAGTTTAGGTTGAGTCATTTACAATCCAAGATTCGCTTACAATTTAGGTAAGAATCAAACTAAAAAATTATGCATAAACAAAAGATACTACATTTTCGTTGGATTAGTTATGTTAAAAATTAGCCATTAAGATATAGAGGGTTATGTGGCTGCATAGAATTAATTTATGTTTAGTATTATCAGTACTGGAAAATGATAATTTTTTAATATGAAAACAAATTCTCTATTAATTAGAAATATAGTTGCGTAGTACTACTGAATCTTTCCAAATCTTGCGTGAAATAAGATTTTATGATTTCATTAGCTAATTCTATGTAATTAATTATATCAATCTATGGTTTTCGTGAACTATGTCCGTTGACTTTAAATTCATTAAATTAATTAGGTCTATATTTGAAAGAAAGGAAAATAATAAGTATACTTGTCTTTCTGGTTAGTCCGAAGATACATGACGAAATGTACACTTACTTAATTATTTAATATATTAATTTTTAATAAAAATTACAAATAATTTAATTTAATAATATACATTTAAGTAATTAAATTAATTATTAATAAGAATTGTGAATAATTTAATTTTACTTAATTTTTTTAATTAAACTAAATAATTTAAATTTAATAATTATTAATAAATATAATTAAATTTAAAATATTTTCAATATATATATATTTCAAATACAATTTGATTTAATAATTAGAATATATTTGAAATAAATAACTAAAAAATTAATTATTTAATAAAATAATAATTGTTTACTAAATATTGTATAAGAGATTAAATAAGTTTATTTATTTAAAATAATTTATTTTTAAGTTTTATCTAATATGTAATTATTATTAGTGATAAAAATATAATTATATTGAAATTAATAACTAAGTTTTTGTTTTATTTTAAAATAGAAACAAAAACCAAAAATAAGAAATCAGAAAATTGAAAATTGAAAATTGAAAACACAACAAAAAAAAAATCGATGTGAACCAATTCCCTATTTATCTATTACTAAAATTTGGTAACAATCCAAAGACACTTAATTGGAGGCATTTCTTTATTCTTCAATTCCATAATAAACTCGAGAGCTTCCACAATTAGCAGCCTATTTTGTGCTTTGCATTATCTCTGTCTTCTATACCCTGCCTATCACGAAAAACCAAGGTCGTTCAAATTCAGAATATATTGTAAATTAAATATGCATTACAAATGTTAAATAATATATCTTTAATAAATTCTAAAAACAGACAAGCAGTTGCTAACAGTTTAAAGATAAATATTGATATATAAAACATATTTATGCTGAAAATAAATATTATAATATAATAGCATAATGTATCTCATGTTATACCGTGTCCCAAAATTCTATAGGGTTATATTTAATATCTTCAAATTTAGAATTTAGAGTTAGAGTTAATATTATCAATTTAAAAAAATCTTACACATAGTTACTTTTGACAATTTTATTTTTTAAATTAAAAAATCAGTTTTAAATAGTTTAACTTTCACAAAATTATTGTAAGTTTAATATAATTGAATTGGTTTAATTTTAATTTCTCAGACTAAATGAACTCTAGATAATTGCTTTTTGAGCCTCTCATAATTCAACTTGCATAAGCATACGAATAACAGAGAACTTGCGTCTTACGAAGTGTGTATTGGATTATAATCTTGCCGGCATCAGGATTAGCAATCCTCGCAAAAGCCTCCTGGGAAAGGTCGATGGTCGCACGGCAATGGCCTGGTGGACAGTAGTCGACTATTGTCACCACTACGCTGCCACGTTTGCAAGCTCGAATGCCATTATTGTTGGTGGCTCCGATGCATCTAACCCTATAACTCTTGCCACAGGCCTCCTTATTGTTCCACAGTGCATTGCTAGCTGCAGCTATCATCACTCCTTTCTTCTGAAATCCGTAACACGAAGATGCTGTGAAAAGACAATAGCTAATCATTCTTGGTTAAAAATTATCAGATACTAGGTGGCCGCAATAATAAGGGAATTTGGTTAGTTAACAGATTTAGATAATCATCTATACTTACGAACATAAGGTGGAGTATAGAAAGTAGCAGTTCCTTGAGCAGCATATGCGACTGAAACAAGGCACAGTGCCAAGTCCCAGGAAATCAAGACTTGCATAAGCATTCCCATGACTCTTCTCTTCTTCTCCTTGATGTTGTTTCTTTTCTGCTACTAACCTACTACTACATATGTTCGATCTTTGCTAGTTGATGATGGGAGACTTATACATCTCTTCCCTTTTATAGGGAAAGATATGATTTAACCGACTCCATATCTACCATGTTGTATCGATGGCTATTCCCTGATAGAGCCAGACATTACGGTACAATTTATTCCCAGAGTTGATCACATTTGTACATTTTCGAAGTTACAATATGCCATACGTCCAACATTCTGTTAACCGTTGAATTTCTAAAGAAATATTGAAAATTTCTTTTGTACATATGTCAAAGGTATAGTATAATCCTAGAATTGAATTTCTTGTATAAGAGATATTTTTTCAAGTTTTGAAATTTCTACTAATTAATGTGCATATTACCCGTTAATTTTGTGGAGATTAAGGACGGCGGCCTAAGCATGCAAGCCGTCGGCGAACCAATATTGTGGGCGTGGATTCGTCGTTTTCTTCTTGTTGGGGTTGGGCATTCAATTGATGTCGTCTTTGTCCTTAGCCACATGTTCCGTGTTCGTTTGCAATTCATCAAGGTAATTAAACATTTTGTTATTCACTACTTGAGAGTAATCACTCTTTTGTTTCTTCCTTTTATATTTTCTTGAGAGAATTCAATAAGCTTGTAATTCATGTGCAGTCTTTGTGAATTTTGATGCTATTTAATTTCTTCTGCTATGATCGACACATCAAGCTCCTTTTCAAAGTAAGGCATGTTAGTGTTTATTGAATTTTTTCATTAACAATTAAACGTATTATATGTTGAGAGTTCAACCTTATTTTTGAGATTTTTGGTTTTCGACAGGTTGGTCGGAGGATCTAGCCCAATTCACCATTCAGTCCACTGAGCAACATACACAGCCTAACACTGGACAGGTTCGGCATTGTGAGCTTGAAGATGGTTTGGCCAAGGCTTCGGGGGGTACACCAGCAGGGGATTCACTAAAGGGCAGTTCATCGGAGGAATGCACTAGGCAAATGGCTATCGACATAGTAGACCATACTGATGGGGTAGCTCAGAACTCGGCAGACGTCACACACCAGGCGGAGCAAGGAGAGTTGGCTCAGGAGACAGCCTCTTCAGGTGGGGATGCTCCTTCAGCCGCCTACCCGGCTGAAGGGGAGTCAATGCGTGATCCAAATTCAGCCCCTGAACAAGAAGAAGGGGAAATTCCTCCAGACTCATCCAGACTAGGTAAGAGTATCGTGACTAAAAAGAAAGCCAAAAAGAAAAAGCATGAGGGGGTCATCTCCCCTGAATGCCTTTTTTAATGATGTTCATTCTTGTTTGGAATACGAGGGGGCTGAATGATCCCCTCAAAAAGATGATGGTGAAACAGATTGTTGCAACCTACAGCCCTGTTTTGGTAGGACTGCTGGAGACCAAAATAAAAGATCCAACAGATCGGAAGGGTTTGTCTTTTTTGGGATCCCAATGGCGCCTTTTCACCAATCATGCTTACCATTACGATGGTCGTATTTTGTGCTGGTACAATTCCGAGAAAGTAGATGTTCACGTGCTTAAGATGGGAGCTCAATTTATGCATCTTTGCCGTACAGAAACAGACAAGGCTCCGTATATGGTTACTCTTCTCTATGCTGCCAATTTTGCCTACCAACGAGCTGATCTTTGGAGGGAGCTGCAGCACTTACAATCTGGATTGAATTGCCCGTGGTTGGTTGCCGGTGATTTTAATTGTAGTCTTAACTCCTCATAAGTGGAGGGCGGAGTTAGATCTCATGGTGGTTCGGGTAGCGAACTCCAACAGCTTTTCCGTGATGCTGATCTGGTTGATCTTAGAGGCACTGGCCGCTGGTTCAATTGGGAAAACAAATAACGAGGTGATATGTATATTCGGAAGAAATTGGATCGCGCGTTGGTAAACAATCATTGGCTTCACTCCTTCCCTCTTGACTCAGCAATGTTTGGTGATCCGATTTTTTCGGATCACACACCTATTATTATTTAGCATCACACTGCTACTCGCTGTTTTGGAGCACCTTTCCGATTTTTCAACGGCTTACTTCGGGCTGAAGGGTTCATGGACTTGATCGCCCAAATTTGGAGGGTTGAGATTCATGGTTTCAAGGGCTACCAATTCATGCAGAAACTAAAGTTGGCGAAAAGAGCGATTAAACATTTTAGTAAGCAGCAAACACTTAATCTCCAGGAGCTGGGTTCTCATTTAGTTGAAGTACAGCAGCAGTACTATAAGGACCCTTTTAATGATAGGCTGCGGGTCCTTGAAGCTGATAGCATGCATAAATATCAAGAGACTTTGACATTACACGACTCCATTCTTCGGCAAAAATCATGACAAACTTGGCTCAGAGAGGGTGGCCGCAACTCAAAAATTTTTCATGCCGTGATCCTGGCTCGCCGTAACAAGAACAATATCACTGAGTTATCTGATTCGGATGGCAATTTATGGAGAGGTCAAGAGGCAGCGGCTGCTCATGTTAGGGATTTCTTCATACAACTCAAGGGCTGTCATGAAGAACCGAGGCGGAATGAGTTTGGGATCAGACATGTACTGAATTTTACTCCAAATCAGGCAACTATTGACATGGTGAATGCCCCGTTCACTGCATTGCAAGTCAAGGAGGCCTTATTTCGTCTTAATAGCTCCAAGGCATCGGGACCTGATGGATATTCAGCCGAGTTCTTTCAACAAACGTGGCCTATCACTGGACAACTACTCACGGAAGCAGTCCTTGAGTTCTTCTCCTCTGGTAAATTGTTAAGGGAAGTTAATCACACTTATATCAGTTTAATTCCCAAAAAGGAGCGCCCTGAGAAGATCACTGATTATAGACCGATTTCCTGCTACAACACTATTTATAAAATTATAGCCTCTCTTTTAGCAGACCGTCTGAAGGGAGTTTTGATCGAGGTGGTCAATAAGGAGCAAGGGGCCTTCTTACCGTCGAGGAGTATTGGTGACAATATTCTGTTGGTTCAGGAATTGATGGAGGAGTACCACACAGGCAAAAAGGTTAACAGTTGTGCCATAAAAATTGATCTTTTTAAAGCTTTTGACACAATCAGTTGGGAATTTTTACGGGATTGGTTGCAGTGTATCGGCTTGCCTCCCATATTTTGTCATTGGATCTCCCAGTGTATCCAAACGCCCTTTTTGAGCGTTCTCATTAATGGCATCCCTACCAAACCTTTTACGATTCACAGGGGAATTCGGCAAGGGGATCCCCTTTCCCCTTACCTATTTACCCTTGCCATGGAGGGCCTCTCCCGATTGCTGTCTAAAATGGTGCAATGCAATGAGCTTTTCCAGTATCATCATAACTGTAAGGATCTGAGCTTGTCTCATTTAATTTATGCCGATGATGTCATTCTCCATTGCCGAGCAGAACTGCAGATTCTAGCAATCATGATGAACTTGATGACCACTTTCTCTCGGTGGTTGGGCATGACCATGAACTTTCAAAAGAGTGGCATGTATGTATCTTTAGACGTGCGAAATCTAGAAATCCTTAGCAATTTGGTCGGGCTAACCCTACAGAGTACTCCATTCCGCTATCTTGGTGTTCCAATCACCTTGGGCAAGCCTCGGTTCTATGATTTTATGCCTTTATTGGAGAAGTTAAAGAGCAGAATTAATTTCTGGTAGAATCAATTCCTCTCCTATGCGGCACGAGTCAATTTAATTGTTTCTGTTTTGAATAGCACGCATATGCATTGGGCAGCTCATATGACTACTCCGAAAAAAGTGATCAAGGAAATGGAGCGGATTCTAAAAGCATTCTTATGGTCTGGTTGAGCTGAACAATGTAAGGGAGCTAAGGTTAAATGGAGTAAAGTTGTTGTTCCAAAGACACAAGGGGGTTTGGGCATTATTTCTTTTTCTGAAATGCAAAAGAGTCTGCTTATGAAGAGAATTTGGCGCTTATTTGTGGACAAGGAAGCTTTGTGGGTCAGATGGGTGCAGGCATACCGTCTTAATGATCAAAGCTTCTGGCAGCTACAAATGAGGTACGAACACTCTTGGATATTCAAAAGCTTGCTGAACTTGTGTGAATTGATTTACCCTTTCATTCGGAGTAGAATTGGGGATGGGGAAGAAATTTATTTTTGGTTTGATAATTGCCATATACTGAGCCCTCTCTGGATGCGAAATGACTTAATTAGAATTCGTAACCGAATTCCAAACAATGCCACTCTGGCATCGGTTGTTCGGGAGAGCGACCGCTTGCATAGGTACAGGTTCGGTTATCTCCTTACTGGTTATATTCATGGTATCTCCCTTCATAACTCTCCTGACAAGAAGCTTTGGACTCCCACCCAAAATGGGGACTTCATAACCTCTTCTGCACATGACATTGGGAGAGCGATGACGGAAGAGGTTTCATGCGCTGCGCTCGTTTGGAAACAGGTATTATGCCCTAAAGCTGCTTTTTTTCTTATGACTGACTATTAAAAACAGACTGAGAACAAAAGACAGGTGGTTTGGAAATTATGATCCCATATGTGTGCTGTGCAAGTTGGTCAATGAAACTAGAAATCATTTATTCTTTGAATGCGAGTATACCAAAGCAGTGTGGAATCGTATAATGTATATGATAAGTAGCCTGAACTTTAACTATGAATGGAACGATGTTCTAGCTGAGGTTATTCATGCAGTCCGTCAAGGGAGGCAAGATTGTCTCATTCTCCGAACCTCTTTCCAGATGGTTCTCTACCACATCTGGAGGGAGAGAAATAGGTGACTTTACAAGCAAATAGAGAGGAACAAGTATGAGTTAGCGGATTGCATTATTAGCTTGATCAGGGAGGTCATAATTGGGAATGGGATGCAAGACCGTTTATGTTTGGCTATGAGAAGGCGCTTGCAGATCTAGTTGTGGCTTGATGTTGGTTACTATGTGTTTTGTTTCCACTTGATTTTCATGTGACAGTGGCATCTGTGATAGTGGCATGAACGCTACTTTCTCTTTTTGAGTTACCTGTATAGGTTTGCTTTCTTGTACATTGTAATCGTTGTTCATTTTGTTATTTATAATATCTTCAAATTCTAAAAAAAAAAAGATAGGCCAAGTAGTCTCTGATGGGAATGTTTCTCTGGTGCTGACAAATGACACCTAATGTTTTCACTTAATTTTGGATAGAGAAATCAACTAGCTAGCTTGTGAATGAATATTTTCTTTATATTCTCGAAGAATAGTCATTACAAAAGTGTGTTCTATTTTGTCCTATCTATACACACACACACATATATATACACATGCATACATACATACATACATACATAAATACATACATATATATATATATACAAGATTATTGGGTAATAAATTCAATTATGCGGGTAAAGATAAATGAATAGCTAATTATAAGGCTAAATCTATGTACAAATACAGGAGTAAATTTTTGTACATAACACCCCCTCTCAAACTCAAGATGAAATAGTGTATACCAACATAAGTTTGCTAAGTAAGATATTAAATCAACCAGGAGAAGAGCTTTAGAAAAAATAGTAGTTGTTTGTTTTGTCAAAGCAACAAGAAGTTGTAATGTGGCACATTGAGGATGTTATTGAACAAAATGATAGTCATTTTTAATATGTTTTGTTCATTCATAAGAAACATCATTATGAGCAATATGAATCTTATTATGATTGTCATAGTATAAAATAGTAAGAGAGGAATGTGTGACAACCATATCCTTATGTAACTAGTAGAGCCAAAGTAGTTTAGAAGTAGCATTAATAAGTGTTCGATATGCAAATTTTGTAATAGAGTGAGATGTAATAGTTTGCTTCTTATCCTGTCATAAAATAAGTGAGTCACCCAAGAAGAAGCAGTAACTAATAACGATCAGTAGGATCACCAATTTAATCAATATTAGAACACCCAGATAAGATTAAGGATGAATGAGTAGAAAAATGAAGTCTATGAAAAAGAGTACCTTTGATATATCAAAGAATATGAAGAAAAATAGTAATGTGAGTATTTCGAAGAGTAGCCATAAACTAACTAACTATATGGATATCATAGGTAATATTAGGATTAGTCAATGTAAGATAAACCAGACTGCCAACAAGTTATCGATATAAAGTAAGATCAGGGAGATGCATTCCTTCTGATGGAGTTAACTTAACATCGAAATCCAATGGTATAGTGGCAATAATGAACTTAGTAATACCAAATTGAGAAAGAAAATAAGAAGCATATTTGGCTTACAACAAATAATAGCCATCAAAACTAAAAGAAAATTTAAGACTAAGAAAGTAGCTAAGTTATCCTAAATCTTTCATCTTAAAATGTTGATTAAGATATTGTTGTAAGTTAGAAATGCCTTTAAAATCATCACCTACAATGATCATATCATCTATATAATGTATGATAAAAATAACACCTTTGTGTCATTCTGATGAATAAATAAAGTAGAATAACGAGAACTAGAAGTGAAGCCACATTGGCTATAATAGAACTAATCTTGGAAAACTAGGTACGAGAAGCTTGTTTAAGAGTATATAGTGAAGACGAAGGAGGCAAAGTCACTATAGGGGACAAGAGTACCCAAGAGGAGGGTGAATATAGACTTCTTCAGCAAGATTCTCATTGAGAAAGTCATTTTTAACATCCATTTGAAAAAAAGGACGATTTTTATTGCAATAACTACTATTAAACTATGAACAGATGTTAAATGAGCAAAAGGAGCAAATATTTATTCATAGTCAATATTATACTCTTGAGTGTGGCCTTTTGCAACTAAGCAAGCTTTATACCACTCAATAAAACCTTTGGATTGAGTTTAATCTTATAGGCCCATTTGGACCTAATAGGAGTCTTTTTCGAAGGAAGATCCACTAAGTCATAAGTGTGAGTTTGCTCTAAAGCTTAAAGTTTTTCAGGCATTACTTACTATCAGAGACGGTCAGTAGTAGTATCATGATAATAGCAAGGTTTATATAAGGAAATAATAGTAGAAAATAGTGATAAATTTTAAGATGATGAGAAACCCATCTAGAGCGATGAACAGAGGAACAAGATGTTAGATAAATCATATTCTAAAGAGGTAGGGACTAAAGCAGGAGTAGAAATAGTAAGCTCTGTGGAAGGATCTACATTAGAGGAAGGAAATAACTCTATGGAAGAGTAAGTAAAGAAAGGTTGGGAAGTAAAGAGAGAAATATCAAATTTGGACAAGGTAGAGACATGGTCTTTTCCCGTAAAGTGACATGTTTAGAAATATGTAATCAATGATAAATTAGATCCCAACAACAATAACCTTCATATTCAATGCCATATCTTAAAAAATAATAGAGATGAGCATTTGATTTAGTTTAGTATGAACATGAGGACTAAGAAGAACAAAACAAGCACAACTAGAGATTCGAGTAATCTGAGTGACTTACCATATAATCATTCAAAAGGAGAGATATAATGAAAGATTAGGGTAGGAAGTCGATTAATGGTGGACGTAGAAGGACGGGTGGCCTCACCCTATAATTTTTTAGGAAAAGGATTATTGCCATCGAAAATCGACATATCTTCATAAATCCTTGCCTTTAATAAATATCTTGAAATGGAATGCACAAGTTGAGTAATTTTGTTCAATAAGATGGACTAAGAAACTTTCAGACTTATCCAAAGACATGATGCCAAGGTACTACAGACAAGATAAAAACAGAATAATAAGAAAATAAGAATTTGAATATGCAAAGACTATGAAATGGACTAATTTTGGGATAAATAAAGGTGAAACGAGAGTTGAGATGGACAAAAGAGTAGACAAAAATGAGATTAGACAAAGTCTTACAACTTAGAGATATTTTTAAAAACTTTTGGCTAGAAATATAATTGATTAAATTTTAACTCTTTTTGCTAATTTGCTATACAATTACAATTTACAAAGGCATAATTTTATACTCAAATAATTATTTAGTCACTAACCAAATACCATTATAGTAATTTTAAGAATATGTCAAATAATTATTTACTTTAATTCTTTACATGCTCGATTTTAATTTAAGTTCAAACTTTTAGCTTTCTAACTTTAAATATGCATGCCATGCATTTGAATCATAGAATAACTTAAGATAAAACCCACATTAACCAAACCGCAACCAATGAACCAAACCAGCATAAACCAAAACAAAATCGTGCATCATTTTATTCAACTCCAATCTAGTATCCAACCTAACACAAATTATAAATCTAATTTACAATTTAATTCCAACTTCTAACTTCTAACCCATTCACAATCACAAATGCAATTAAGCAAAAAAAAATGAAAACACACCTAAAAAAATTCACAACATATTTGCTTTAGATTTTAGGCTTAGTCGGGTTTAGATCTGGCGATTACGGATGCATGGAGGAGAGCAGCCGATGACAATACCATGGAGGAGGTTTAGTGGTGGCATGGTCCTCGTGGAGGAGGTTCACTGGTTCAGTGGTGGTGGTTTGCGTGGAGGAGGGCTAAAAATGGTGTGGTGCATGGCATCCTGGCATGGAGGAAGATGACAGTCGTACGGTGCGGTGGTTATGTTGTCGCCAGAGAGGGAGACGCACCGCCAGAGATGAAGAGGAGAACAAAAGAGAGAGAGAAGTGTGAGACGGTGAGAGAGAAATGGAGGTGAGTCTGTGAGAAAGAGAAAGTGAGAAAAAATTAAAAGGTAGCAGATAGATAATGGTCAAGTTCGGGGGGTGTAAATTTTTTTTTTTTCATTTTTGCAAAACAGTCTCTATATATATTTTGTATAACTTACGGTATCGGCCGATATTTTGAATATCGATTAGTACCATACAAAAACTCCGGTACCAGTCGATACATACGGCTAGTACCATTGGCCTCGATATCGTTCTGTTTACCAGCCGATATGATACTGTTCGGTACAGAATGGTATTCAAATATTTGGATATTACATATGCTTGCTTTCATATCTGAAATATATGAGTGCATTCTCTTGTAAAAAACATTTATGGATCGAATAATCTTGTGCGTACCTGTATCCATGATTTCGTGTTCTTTGTGGAAAACTTTTTATTCCCTCTCTACTTTCTTTCATTAAGATGTCTTTAATGGTTAAGATAATAATTCATTCTCTATTCATAAGTTTTTCTAAAACTTATATACGAATTATTCCAATCATCGTGT
>JAOTBA010000002.1:23700960-23720282 GCA_025629845.1 Erythroxylum squamatum | reverse complement strand
TTCCAAAATTATATTATGTATAAATCAATTATGAATTAAATAATCCATTATAATTGGGCCATAAACATTTATTAACTAAATATTACCCTTAATGGCCCAAAACTGAACTAAAATCAGTCTAGAAGCTAATTTTGGGCCTGAACGCACCAACGTTTGGAAGGGTGGGGCTACGTCTGGCGCATACACTACACGCGCCAGACGCTGCGCCGTTTCCAGGTGGGTGCGTCTTCTTCCTCAGACGCACGCACAATGATTTCTGGTTCAGGCTTTTTTTTATTTAAAAAAACTCTATTATAACGTTTCTTCACATGGATTCTTCTCCACTCTTGCCTTGAGTCAACATTAACATCATCTACCATTATCTTCTTCAGTGTATGATACATGAGTCAAACTCATAGAGCTTCTCACTCTAACCCATAAGTTTCGTTTCTTTTAATCAATCCATATATATCATAAGCAAACACAGAACCCATAAACATTACATATCACCGAAAGTAATCGTGTTTACGTTCTGTATTAACACCGTTAAAAATCATTGCATGTCTGGGTCTTATGGCTTTTCATATACGACAATTCCACGAAAATAAATAATCATGCAAAACTGTATCCATATCAACATTCATATTCGATTCTTTAGAGCAACCATACACACATGTCAAAGATGGCATCATTCCCTTCAACACATTTAATTGGTTTTCATTTTCATTTCCATCGTTAAGACCGAAAACCAGTTTCGGAAATGCATGGAAATTAAAGAACAAAACAACCAAAATAAATGTGCGCCGTATGAAAGCAAGCAATACCGAAAATAACATAAAAATCACATTCCAAAAAACGCAACAAACCATGATTTCGTGTTCGTTGTGGAAAACTTTTTATTCCCTCTCTACTTTCTTTCGTTAAGATGTCTTCAATGGTTAAGATAATAATTCATTCTCTATTCATAAGTTTTTCTAAAACTTATATACGAATTATTCCAATCATCGTGTCACTTCATGAACCATTATGTTGGTTCACGAACCATCATGATGGTTCACCAACTAGTACAATGATTTAGTATTAAAAAAGAGAGGGAAAGGGTTTGTGACCTATTCTATTCTGTAACATTCAATAACCATTATCTTGGGTGCTTTTTTATGGTACTCAAACTATAAGTTACATGAGATATAAAATAGTCTAACATCTCTATGCAACGTTGTTAAATAGATTTCATAGTTATAACTAATAGGAATCTAGAAGACATTAAGCTATTGCTTATTAATACATTAAAAACGTTAACGACATTCAATTACTCTCTGAGGTTTTTAAATAGTCTGTGAGATATTGAGGTTTAGGACTTTAGTCAAAAGAAATTGTTTATGCCTATGTTTGTGAATTCGACGACATTATATATTCAAATGTTTGTTATGATAGAACAAATTTTAAGATTTTGGTATTATTTCTCAAGCTATTCAATTAAGCAGTCTATTTTGCTTACTATTGTCTATTTATATATTTCTTTGCGGTGCTCAAATAGATACACTTTATGTTCTATCTGCAAGATTAGATTACATATCTATTGTCTTTCTTATTGGTATGATCTTGAAAACATATCGTGTTTGGTATTGGAAAATGTTGTATAATCACTATTATTACTTTACACGCATCAAAATTTAGGATGCCATGATATATTTCTTTATTACAACAAGTTCAAGAATTATAGCATGATAAACACGCTAAATTATTTAATTAAGAATAAGTTAATTTAATTTCTATAATTTATATTGAATTCTTATTATATAAAATTATTTAATTATATTAAATATTCATCATTTTATTTTAGTAATTATAATAAGTAATTCAAAAACAAATTTGATATATTAAGGAATAAATTAAATTAAAATTTTACAAAAAATATTAAAGTTAAATAATTTTGTTTTCAAATTGTTATTGCAAATCTTAATTAAACATAATTGTATTTTTATAGCAAAAATACAAAAATAGAAACATAAAACTAAAACAAAAACAAAAAATTATAATACAAAAACCAAAAAAAATCATCGACCTCTGAGTTATCAAAGTACTTGACTCTTAAAACACCTCAAAAGATGAGGATTTGAGCTCAAACAATCTAAATCTCAATGTCTGTTAGTGTTAGTAGCTAGGCCCATACTACATGTCGGGGGCCAGAAGAGAGTCCAATGGGCATCTTGCACGATATCCATATTGGCCCATTCAGTAAACCTTACATATTATATAAGCGAAGATGTACTTTACAAGATAATTAAAGGACTTTCCCATTTTTGTTATACTGGCAATATTCTTGAACATAAAATCACTTACAAAACTAGTTCAGTTTTTCTATTATTAATTTAGTGTTCTTATTGATATACTCTAACATATGGAATTGAGAAAAAATGTATTAAAAAATTTTCAAGTTAAAAAAATTATTCTTTTCTCCTTGAAAACTAAAATTATCAAATAATAATAAAATTTTACAATATATTTTGTAAGATAATTTTTTTATGTTACAAAAAGAGAACAATTATTTATTCTTTTCGTAATTAAATCTCTGCGAAGCAAAGTCTGATTCCTGCAAGCGAAACGATAAACTGGTAATCATATTCCTTGCCTCGATTCGTATTGATACTTTTCCGTGGGACTGTAGGGAAGCAAAGGTGTAATATTATCCTTTTGGAACCTATTCCGATCAGGAAAAACAATAGTAGGCTTGTTTGTTCCTTCACATTGTCATCACCTCTCACATTCCATGGTGGTATCCATTAGACAATGGTTATATTCTTTTCTTCTACATCCATGCAAGATATCTTCATTTACTTACCTAACTACGTAATACTTCTTTTCAATGACTTTCTCCCTACAAAAACCACCCCACTAATGCATGCTTCTGTTCACCCAAGAACAATCCTCCTCTCCCCCAGACAATGTCCTCTTCTGATCGTTTACCAACTTACTACAGCCCAGCAGAGAACCGCAACTTGAAGCGCCACCACACGGCCAGCTATTACGGCCGCCGAGTCAAGGAAAGCCTCACCACCCGTGTCTCAAAGGTCATATGTGCCATTTTCTTGAGCGGTCTTTTGGTTTTAGGCGCCGTTGCTTTTATTTTATGGCTAAGTTTACGCCCGCATCGACCACGGTTCTTCATAGAGAACTTTTCGGTTCCAGGTTTGGGTCAATCCAACGGGTTTGAAAACGTGGAGATAGTTTTCAATGTAACGGCACGGAACTCCAACCAACATATTGGGTTCTATTACGATTCAATGACCGCTACGGTTTACTATAAGGATCAACAAATTGGGTCGTCTGGAGTGGAGGGAGAGTTTTATCAAGAGCCCAAGAACACTACCATCATATCTAAGGTGTTGAGTGGAGCCACCTTGACAGTGAATAGCGAGCGTTGGTCGGAGTTTACCAACGACCGTGATCGAGGGATGGTGATGTTTAGGCTGGATATAACATCCACAATCCGATTCAAGGTGTCTACGTGGTGGGAGAGTCATCGCCATCATATGCATGCTAATTGCGATGCTACAGTAGGTCCCGATGGGATGCTCTCGGCGAGCTTCAAGCGCAAACGCTGTCCACTCTATTTCAATTAATTTCAAGGATTTAATTTAGCCTATCCCTTG
Source organism: Erythroxylum squamatum (assembly GCA_025629845.1). Classification (NCBI taxonomy): domain Eukaryota; kingdom Viridiplantae; phylum Streptophyta; class Magnoliopsida; order Malpighiales; family Erythroxylaceae; genus Erythroxylum; species Erythroxylum squamatum. Next base: position 23,716,650 of record JAOTBA010000002.1, on the reverse strand, counting down.
ATTCTTGAGCTGATATCCTTTGTCATTTTCATTGTCCATTTAGTACTTTTTCTTTTTCTGTTTTCATTCCCAAATCCAATACAAAAAAGTTTCCTGTCTTTTGATTTTGTTTCTCAAGAAATTAGTTTTACTTGTACGCTTTCATTTATGCTTTGTTTGTATTAAAATATATTTTACATTTAAAATATTTTAAAATATATAGACTTCGAATATATTTATTTATGAAATAACAATTTTAAAATAAAAATATTTATAAACAATAACACTGGTTTTAAAAATTAAAAATATATTAATAAATAAATACTAGTTTACAAGGTTTTAACTTATATAATTATATATGTCAAAATATAAAATAAATTTATTATTAATTTATTAATAAATATTGTATGAAAGATTAAATTAAAAATAATTACGTAATTAATTCATAAAATTAAAATTTATAATTTATAGTTAATACTTAATTACTATCAGTAATATAAGTGTACCTATATTGATATTAATAATTAAAATTTTTAATTAAAAGAAAAATAAAACCAAAATTAAAAACTAAAAACTAAAAGCTAAAAGCTAAAAATTACAATAAAAAATCAAAAGAAACATATAATGTAGATCTTGCATGCATATGGACTTTGAGGTTTTCAAACTAGCATTTAATTGCTACATCTTAAAATCAACTAAAGTATATTATAGAGTTCTTAATCTTATTCACTAATTAGAGTGGATAAGATGGATAAGAATGGAAAGGGTGATCAAACTTTTGATTTAAGAAAGTGCTTATGGAGTTTTTTAAATTAAAATATCTTTCAAAAGTAATCCTAAAAGCTTATAAAATTCATTACAACATTAGAAGTAGAACTTAGGACCTATTTGGCTGGATGTTAATTAATGGAATGAAATAGAACGTAATGGAATGGAACGAAATAGTTTATAATGGAATGAAAAGTAATATAGTGAAAAGTTGTTTGAGAGGGATGGAATGGTTCATAATGTAATGTAGTGAAATGTTGTTTAGAAGATGGATAGAATAGAATGTAATGTATAATAAATGATTATTACACTCCTTATATTAAAATGGTTGTTACATGAGGTTTACCGATATGATTTTAAAACAAAAATCATGTTGACAAATAAATAAATAAATTCTATTTTAAAATAATAAAAATTTCATTATTTTATTATTAATTATATACAATTTATTATTAATTATATAACTAAATTTCATAAAAGTATGGATTTGAAAAAAGAGAAAAATGCAACATAAGATATTGTATAATGTAATATTTATTTCCTCTATAGTTAAGTCTTCTACTACAACTTTTCTTTGAAAGCTCAAGCTAAATCAATTAGGAAGAATTCATATTAGATATGAAATGATAATACTTTGAAATAGTCAAAGTTAATGATTTTATGACGTGATGCATAGTTGAAGCATGTATTATCCAATAAGTTTATAATTAAATTAGATAGTAAAAAGTTATAAGAGATCTAAAATATTGGATATATTCTTACAGACTATGAAACAAGTTGATTGTTTCAATGAATACTTATAGGAGAATAATTCTCAACATAAGTAGTGGGAGTAAGATGAAGTTTGAAAAACTCAAATCTCATGACAATACGTTTAATCAGAACTAGTGCCTTAATTGATACATTTGATGTATAGTTAAAAAGCTACAAGATGTTAAAAGATTCACTGTCATAATAAATTTAAAAATTTTTCTTTAGAGATGATTGTGAATTTGTCATGTCTACAAGAAGGTTAGTAGGAGGATACTTGTCTTCTTTAGTAGGAGTATGTCGAGACATGTTGCTTATAAAGAGAATGATAATTCATATTTTCAATTGTAATAATAAGTCTTGTTGTATGTCAAAAGATAACAACTTAATTCTAGGAATTAGATATTTAAAGATAGATACGAAAGTTGTTTACCTATTGTAGTTCAAGTACATAGATAATGTGCTAAAGGTATTTAGTATTTGAGATATCTCATACTTGTGTAGTATTAAAGATATCTGCTATTCTATATATGAGTTAATATTTGAATTCAACATTATAAGGATATTAACTTTATAAGTAAATCTTAGATAAGGTATATTTTACCTATAACAATATTAATTTGATATTGGAAATGTTGCAACATAACATTAATTGCTAATCATGACATAATACATTTTTATTTAATGAAAATGATTAATGGTACTGCTGTCGTCTGCAACCAAATTTAAAAAGAAACCAACTTCCTATAATACAAATTAATGTAGTAGTGGAAAGTAAAGATCGCTCCCACGAGAAGTAAAGATTATATGAGTTCAAAACTAAAACAAATTTTTTTTTTGGGGGGGGGGGGGTTTGGTTCACGTAATTTAAGATTTAAAAATAACAAAAACTGAAATTAAACAAAAATATTCGGATCTAAAAATTCAGTAAACAAACCTTGGTTTCGAGTCACCGACGTTATCAGACTAATATGGATCCTTGATATAAAATTCAGTACATTAACAAATATTCATTGGATGATGTTTTCTCTTAAGATTAAATGATTAGAAACATGTATTCTAAACATTCTTATTAATCAACAACTTAGATACGATCTTAAGTTTAATCAACTAATAGCTTTAAGAACTAAGAAACCAATGAACAAGATAACACATGTACAACATGTATTTAATCAAGTTAAGTATTTTCTTAGAATTCCCAACTCCAACCTAAAGATGGTAATCCTAATTGTCTCTTTTGATTAGCAAAACTGAACGTCATATCCTACTAATCTAACTATTAAACGAATCAATTCCTAGTAGCGCACCTAGAAATCAACCAATCCAATCATAAAAAGCAATTTGGAAGACACTTAATATTCATCAATGAAAGAAACTTTATTTGGAAATCTCACACATAATAGATGATAACGCGGTTTCTTTCAACCAAATAAAAAGAAATTAGCTACTCAAAACGAAAGTAAAAACCAACAAAGATGTAGCAAAATATAACGTCTCCATCCCTGGTGTTTTCCTACAAAATTCGAAAACTCCTAGAGAAACTACTGCAGAAATGTAAGACTCCTAATGAAAAAACTGCAGAAAAATGTAAAACTATCCTAAAACCAAAAGCTACCGTGAACAGTGAAATTCTCTTCCTTTATGCTTTTCGATCCCTCCTCTCTCTCCTTTTTCGTGATCTTCAGCAGATAATCTATCCCCCATATTCAGGTTGCAGATCCCCATCAATAAGGTAGCAATTTGATTCTCAAGATCAAGAAAATCTTAGGTGAATCGGATTTGAATTTAAAAATAGATTATGCAGGCTTTCTTTGTCCTTGCACGTGCCCACGCTTAGTCACTGATTTTTCTGCCAGTCTGGAATTTCGGATTATCTTTGCTTCCCTTGCATCTTTTTGATTCAATTTCATCTCTCAAGCGTTGGAAATCATCTGAGAACAATTAAGAAACAAATCCATAAATTTTGAATAATAATTTCAACACATTAAAGAAATTTATATACAAAATAAGCACTAAATGACAACTTAACAATTAAATGGATCAACAAGTTCTATAATAAACTTAGTATAGTTCCTTATATTGTTCAGACAGTAACATAATATAGAACATTGGAGCCATTGAGCATGTAAAAAGAGCTTAGGCCTCATTAAAGACCCAAGTGTGTATTTAGGCAGTTTCTCTTAATTATGATGATAATTAAAATGAAGATGTAAGATTTAAAAAGTGCTCAATATAAAGAATCTTGTAGAATTCTCTCACTAAACCGCGATCCCAAAAGTATTCTGATTGTTATATCAAGATATAGTAGAAGATACTTAAACAATTAGCTTAATGCTAATGGGAGATTATTAGTTTATGCCCTACAATGAATTGGTTGATTATGGTTTAGTGACATAATGATTTAAAGGCATTATTTATATTATACATATTTAGATGTATATGCTAAAGTCTATAGAGATTCATATTACATTTATATATTATCCTTATATTGTTCCTAGTCATTATTTTATCAAGACAAGATATTAATAAAGCATAAAAAGACCAATATGCAGTATGTTTCTTCCCTATAAAGGAAGTAGTCGATCTCATATACTAAGATATAGAGATACAGAAACAAATATATGAGTGCTTGTTAGATAATAAATTTACTAAATTAACCGCATATGAGAGATTCATTTGGAATGGTACTTCTATTTCTATGAAAATTTTCATTGTGATGATTGTATAAGTGATCATTTGACTTGAGATCTCCAAAGTATCATGTATAGGGATTGCTATATTTTAATACTACTTATAACCTATTTTAGTCATATGTAGCTCAATTGATAGTTATTTAATATATAATGAACTATATGAAGGTAGTTAAGTGATCAATATAGGATTCATCACCATAAAGTAATTAGGGAGAATGTTCCATTATTATTAATTTGTATTGATTCAGGAAATCATTGGCCAAGGTGGAATAAAACTTTTAAAATAGTTTTCAAATTTCATTATGTAAATCAATTACTAATGGTAGAGATCCAACATGATTGGTCCCAAATAGAGTAGACATTGAATCTATGTTTTGTCTAATTGAAACATTGTATTTAGGCAGAAAGGTTAGTTAAAACTACTCTGACATTCCTAAATATTTAGGTGGTTATGATAGGTTACTTAATGTCAATCTTGATCTATGGATATAAATTGTTCGATTAGAGAAATAAACTTTAACTAAAAGAGTTTAATTTATCTAATCCTAAATATAATTTAAGGTTATAATTTATATTTGTTGCCAACATATTTATGAACCTTATGGATGACAAATAAAATGCAAATTGAAGAGAGAAAAGATATTTGTAATCAAGCTAGACATGTTTATAAAGTTTGAGAAACTTTATGATTAAATATGAGATATTTAATAAATAAGAGTCAATATGACATATTGGATCCGGTTTGGAGAAATTCGTATTTAATTATAATTAATTGTAATTATAATAAAATTGTAATTTTAATTTTAATTTTATTTCAATTAAATTACTAAATTTATAAAACCTATTATAAAAAGGTTTAAGCTTTAAGGGAGTGAGAATTCTTCACCTAACCCTCTTTATAATAGTTATAGAGTTATCTCAACTTGTTATGTGAATATCATTAGAGACCGAATACTTATGTGGATACAATGGTTAAGATGAGCTAGTTTCAAAAATGGATCAAGGGAAACAATAAGAAAATGATCAAGCTTAAAAATAAAGTATGAATTAAGATTCATGCTTTATTATGTTTTATATATTAACCATTTTTTGAAAATCAAATACAAAATATGTTTTGTAATTATTCCACTACAGATGGGATCAAATGTCACCCCAATTTCTTAACAATCATACCAAGCAATTATTTGTAGTTGAGGTTGAAAAACTGATCTATATAAAGCACTTGTAAACTTACCTGAAAAATGTCTTCTCTATATATAACAATCCTCCTTACTTTCATTAGGATAGTAGTCTGGTAAAAAATTTACTAACTTAACTGAGTGCATTATCTAATTGTTATCTCTAACTATTGAACTAACCTTAAAATTATAAGGGAATGAAGAGCTCAGAGTTTGGACCAGATTTGACCTATATAATAGGCCAAATTTATTCCAATAATCAAACCAAAATGAGGCAACGTTACCATTTTTAACTCTGCATTCAATATCCTAAGAAAAACGTTCTTTAAGCTTCAACAGTTTGGATAGAAGCCAAGATATTGGTTTTGGTTTTAATTTTCCTTAAACTTTTTCCTTTAAAGAAGTAGTTATGGACCCATTTTATCTATAACGCCTCTTTGTCATAAATAATTCTCTAATCTTTTTGCCATTAAAACCTTATTAGTGATTGAAACAAGTTCGAAACCTAGGCCACTTAATTCTTTAAGTTAACATACCTCTATCCCTTCTACCTTACATTATACTTTCTTGCTTAGCTTAACATCTGGTAGAAAGTTCTTAACCAATCTTTCAATGTCCTTAACTAGGCTTTTAAGAGAAATAAATACAAGTAGAATAAATATGAAGATAATCAAGGATATAATTTACAAGTTGGACTCTACCAGTATAAAAAAGTGACATTTTACACTAATGGTTAATTTGCTTTTGAGTACTATCCAATAATGGTAAGTAATCCCTATATCTGAGTCTTCTTGTTGTAATTGGTAGTCCCAGGTAGACAAAGAGAGGCTCCTTAATCTTAAGTCTAGTAATTATAGAAAGTTGTAAAACCTTATTCTTTACTATTGGTGATACTAAGATATAACATTTGTTTTTGTTCTTAAGTAATCTCGAAATCGATTTCAAGGTGTCATAACTTTCATTAGGGTTGTAACTGACTCATTATCTATTTTTAAGAATAATAATAAGTCATACGCAAATGCAAGGCTAGTTATCTTCATTTTCTTGCATTCATAACGGTACTTATGGCCCTTATCATGCATTATAGAGTGAGATAGAAGCTTGGATGACAATTCCATCTAGAGGATAAAGAGATATAGGGAGATGGGGTCACATTGTTTTAATTGTATTCCACTTTTAAACAATCTTGTAGGTTCTCAATTGATAAGAACTCTAAAAGAAGATGTTGAAATGCATTGATTAATTCAATTAATAAAAGTTTGTGGAAAACCAAATGCCTATGATGCATACAAAATATAAAAATCCACCTTAATGGAACATTTTTTTATTAATTCATTTCTTTTATATCCCTTAAAAACTTCTTGTGCTAAAAGTATGTTATCCCTAGTCAATCTTCCAATAATGAAAACCTCTTATGTTTAATTGATGAGATGTTTCAACATCACTTTTAGTATAAAAGTAATGAGTTCTAAAATTAGTTTGTAAAAGGTGTTACAATATGAAATAGGCTTGAAGTATTGAAGAGTGTTTTGGTTAATAACCTTTGGGATTGAAAAATATTTTTATTAATCTCCTTTATTATTTTTCTAGTATTAAACAAATTATAGGAGAACTTTCGGTTTAAGTTCAAAAACTACTTTTTTGATATTTACAATAGTAAAAGTTTAGATCAAGAACTTTGTTTTAGCTTTAGAGATGTGATTTATGATGAAAGAATTAAGGAATCTAGGTGATGAAGATACATTGGATTATGATCACAAGGTGCTTTGAAACAGTTGTAAGCTTCTTGGTTCAACTCTTCTTGAGTTTGTGTTAAGCTTCCATTTTTCCTTATAAGTGAGGAAATTATATTTTGGTTCCTTCTCATTATAATCAATTTATAAAAGGAGGTATTTTTATAACCCTCTATGATCCAAGATATCATTGATTTCTGTCTAAGCAAAGAGATATGAATTTCCATAGCTTTAAAATATTGTATCAATGTATTTTTTCTCCTCTAAGAATTTATTTTAATCCCCTAGATAAACAATATAGACCTTTATAAGCTTGTTTCGACTTAAGGTTAGCAAAATATAAGGCCTTTTGAGTGCCAGGGACATTATTCTAGTTTAGCAACTTTAATTTCTGTTTCACCATTTGTGATTTGTGTTCTTGTAGATATAGCTCTCAATCCTTAAATGACTTTGATAATTGCTCCTTCAAAGCCCTCTATTTTAGCTATATAATTATTAAATTGAAATCGTGCCTTTCTTGTGAAAGCTTGAGTGAGGTTTTGAACCGTAATTGGATAATGGTTCGACAATAAGGAGTTACCAAAAATGGTTTTGCTTTATGAAAATTGTAAGAGCTAAACTTTAATAACTACAACTGTATTAAACTTCTTCCTTATATGACATTTATCACATTACCTCTTACTTCATATTTAGAAATTCCTTCCATCTTTAATTATGTGAATTCTAAGTACTCCAAATATAATCTTTTTCAAAATTTCTTAAGCTTACATTACCATCAACTTCAGATGGATATAAATTCAGATGGATATAAAGTACAGTTAAATCTCTAATAAACATCCATGAGGAGTTGATAGTTTCCAAAGCTTATTCCTTTAAAATGCTAGGTTGGATTCATATATGAAAGTGAGAAAAAAGCTTCCTTTTGTCTTTCAAAGAAAAGGCATAAATATAATGGTAAAAACTCTCTGCCATCTATATCTTTATTTTATTTAGGTCATAAGCCAATACTATATGCTTATTATGGTTAAACTGATAGTTAGACAACAAAATCTAATAATTCTCTAGGAAAGGAATCTCCTTTTATTTATCACTCTTTAATTTTATTTCTAGAAGGCCTATTAATATAGGCTTTGGCTCTTTAATGTAATCTCTTAACATAAGTTATTTTTTGGGATAATTAATTCCCCTAACATTCTATGTGAGGAGATTCATCACTACTTAGTTAGGGTATTAAAGCCTTTGGCTTTATTCTTCCTTTAAACCTTCTTATGTGTCTTGTTTAAGTTCATCCATATTCGAGGGACTAGACTCTTGTTCCAGAAGAACTCCAGATGGTTCTCTCTGAGGCTTTTGATATTAATGTTATTATCTGACAATAAAAGACTAATTGTTTAAGTAACTAACATGTAGGTAGAATCATCCCCCATCTTCTTTACTCCCTCAATTGGAAAGTTAGAGTTATTTCCATTCTTTGTCTCTTTTTGATCTAATTCTCTTAGAACATAAGGGAATCTAGTTTCTTGATTGTTGTCTATCTCTTTTTGTTTTTGTTGATTAGCTGTTTTTAACCCCAATAATTCAATTAAGTCACCTCCGTTAAACTTCTTACTTGTAAGTCTATAAACCTTAATAAGATTTGTCATTGGTTGGTCTCTATTAATAGGTTACTCTAACTAAATCTTCAATAAGAGCATCATTTAAACCAAGTCTAAGAAGAGGTTGGTCTCTAATAGATCCTTTTTTCATATTTACCACTACATATAATCTTACATAGCCAATTCTTTTGAAGGAAGTTGTTACTTGATTTATTCTAATAAGTTATCCTATATACAAGCTAAATAGCTTAAGTCCTTTATGGATCAGTATTTCAAAGGAATATTGTGAATATTAATTCATAGGGACATTTTTTTATGATGTACAAACTTAAGTTGCATACCAGATTGTCAAAGTTGTAAGAAGATTGACCTATTATTAAGGTGTTGAGGTCTAACTTCAAGTACTTATTGTGTTTTTGGTTTGGAGTTGAAGAAAAAGAGGAACAAGTTATTTTCACTCACTAAGACATCCTTAGCATATAAACTTTCCATTAGTTCATAGTTTATCTATGAAAGAAACGAAAAGCTAGTCTCTTACCTATAAAGAAGCCAACCATGGTAAAGGACCATCTATTAGCTCCTTTTTCTTAAACTATTTCAAGAGAAGGGATAACCTGGGAACTTCTTTCCATTGAAAATAGGGGACAATAAAAGAACATGAATTGGGAGGAATCTCCCACTAGCTACTTCTAGCTCAATTTATGATTCTGACCATTTAAGAGGCCAAATTATGGAGGAGAAGCTTGTTGAGTTGGGATTGGGAGTTTGGGCCCAAATGGTGAAGAAGTTGTTAAAGTAGGAGTGAAAAAAAGAAATGAGGTTAGAGGAAGAAGGCATTGAGCTGTTAGGAGCTGTAAGGGGTTAGGTGGTGTAATGAGAAACTTAAAATGTTCAGGTGAGGATTGAGGGACAATTGGAAGGGAAGAAAAATTGGTATGGTAAAGGGTTAGGTTAAGTCTATAGTTAGACAAAGTAGTAGAAATATATGAAAAAGATAAAAACAAAAAGTATGAAAACTAAAAAAAATAAAAATAGATTTCATAATTGATAAAGAGTTAGATGTTAAATGGAATAAAATGAAGCTTATGACGAATACAAACTTGAAAGGTGAAAAGGTTGACTTAGAAAGTAGAAAAGAAGAAGAAGAAATGTGATGAAATTAGAAGCAATAATAAGGAGACGAATGGAGACTAAAAATCATCAAGCTCGAAAAATCTAGAAAGAAAAAGAGGTTCTCTCTCTAAATTTTTCAAAAAAGATTTTTTAAGTGCTTATCTATCTATTATCTATATATATATATACACACACACACACATATATACACACACACACACATACATACATATATATATATACATACATACATATGAATGCATGCATATGTATGTATATATGTATGTATGCATGTATATATGAAGATAATCAATCCTAAAGTACTCAACTTTTTAGGATTTTTTCAGATTAGTGTCCAAACTTTTGAAATTTTCAATTGAATGACTAACCTTTTAAAACTTTTGTTGGACCAATGGTGGTTGACAAATTGAATTCCTTAATGTTTTGATAATAAAAAAATATATAGAATTGGTAAGAAATTTGTTGCAGGTGTTTTGGAATGAAAGAAATCTAGAAGACTTAGAAATTATTAAGGAATCAAGAAGGAAACAATCTTCAACATAATTAAGGCATTAAAAATGAAGATTATGGGAGATTTGATTGAATGTATCCGTTGGAGATCAACAAGTCGACCTACACTTCACACAAGTCGACTTACAATGAACAAGTCGAGTTATCAAAGAGCGGAGATGAAAAATATTGTGTACAAGTCGACTTACCCTTAACAAGTTGACTTATGGAGACTTACATGTACACACAAGTCGACTTACATTGCACAAGTCGACTTATCCAAGAGCGGAGAAGTTTTTACGAAAAAGGTGTCACAAGTCGGCTTATACTTCACAAGTCAACTTATGGAGATTGACAAGTCGACTTATACACACGACAAGTCGACTGCACAGAACCTTTCGCGTATTCTTCAATTTAACAATATCTTTCCTGCTAAGCATGAACGTAACAATTACTAACTTTGCTTAAAGTAGGTGCACAGTGTATGTTTTCTTGAATGGTTGAACTGAACCTGCTTTCCCACAAAGGAACCAAAAGAGTACTGTAATTTTGGTTGCAAATAAAACAATAATACATGAGGATAGTTAAGATATGAGTTCAATTTAGGAAAGATTTATGTTTGTTAGGTATGGACTTTGGAGTTTGGAGTATGAGATTAATTATAATATTAATATTATATTTGACAAGTAGATATTATGACATTTTTATTCTGCTATAGCAATTACCAGCTCACACCAACTTTTAATTCTTTTCTTGTTTTAATGCTTTGAAGTCATTAAAATAACGAGTCAACTTTTTTCTTCTACTGCGTCCATTGATCATCAGAATTTGACATTTTAGGTTTTCCTCTTACTTTCAGATCCAAAATTGGCATAAGAAAAAGAACAACAAATAACAATTTAGGAAGACTACACATGGAATCTCTAACTTATCAATTATTAGGTTTTAACAGGATGTTTCTTTGACATATATTTGTATTATGAATGTTCTTATTTTATTTCGTATTAAGCGAAGGTGCGAATGAATTCTATCACTACGATACAACAATATATTACACTAGAAAAGCTACGAATTTCCCTTCATCTTCATGCTTAAATCATCATTTCATCACCTAAGCGTCATTTCGAGGTTCTACGCTCAAAGACCTTTTGAGTGCTTGTTTAAAATGCATTATTCTCATCGATGAGCTTTAACTTTTGTCTTTTATAGGAACAGAAGTAGAAAGGATAATTCTATATGGATATCAACACTCAAACAACCACATAATTGTTATCTGTGATGCTGGGTGGAAACCGGGATCTAGGTGTGGGGACGGGTGTCCAAATGGGTTGGTTGCATACTCACAATTATTCTTTAATACAACATTGTCCTGGTAAATATGTGGTAGAATTTTCCGGGTTCCAGCCGTTAGTTGACATCTGGCTAGATATTGAGGTCATTGGGATCTTGGTGATCCCCTATTGATACATCGGGAAGTCATATGAAAAAGGTTGACATTACACATGTTTATGGAGGAAATTAAGTTTTTAAATTTTGGCTCATAAGCAAAACATATTATACAATTAGGTCACATAATGAACATATGGTTTTCTACGAGACTACCGACTTCAATCCACATATCTTCAGTACCACTTACCCCAATACTGTTGTCTTCAGTACCACTTACCCCAATACTGTTGAAAAGAATTAATTTTAAGCGTTCTAAGGGGGACGAGGCCAAACTCGTGTATCACAAATTCATTTTGCATTTGTAATGACTAAAGCACAGCCAATGTCACCGGCCGATCAAAGCTATTACGCATTGTTCTTGCTCTTGTCGGAGGCTTGATCTTCGTCAACTTCTCCACGTCTTTACCTGGCAACTTGCCGGAGAAAGCAGCTCGCAAAGTCGCTGCCATTTGATTGACACCGTCTTTAGATGCACCACCACGAGTCAGCAACCTACTAATACCAACATAATGCAAAGACTCGGCAATTTGTAAAGGGGTGACACCCTTATTAGTCCTTGCTTCAACATCTGCACCTTTCTTCACCAATAACTCAATAACATCTGCTTGACCACTCTCAACTGCGCAATGCAATGCAGTGTAACCCTCTTCATCTTTCGCATCAATGTCAATGCCTTTATCCATCAATGTGCGAACCGCCTCGGTTTTTCCTTTGAACGAAGCTCTATGCAATGCGGTCCATCCGTGTTGATCACGACCATTAATGGCCACACCATTTTCAATCAACCTGTATATTGCCCTCACGTCTCCTTTACGAGCTGCGACACATAAACTGTCACCCAATTTTAAGGCATCAAAGAGACGTGTATGCCCATATTCCGTTGCTATATCGTAGGCTGATTTCCCTAGCTTGTTTCGAATATCTTTGTTGGCTCCTTTTTGCAGTAGCAGTTTGACCATATTCTCGTCTCCTAAAGCTGCAGCTAAATGCAAGGGCGAGTCACCGTCTCTAGTATTCCGAATATCTGCTTTTGCTCCACTAGCTAGTAGAAGACGAGCACATTCACGGCGGCGCTCCTCAACTGCCAGGTGAAGAGCAGTGCTACCGTCTTTGGTGAGGGCGTTCACATTAGCACCTTTGACTAAAAGAAGCCTCAAAACCTCTAAATGGCCACCTCCTGCTGCGAGATGAATGGGACCCCATGTAGAGGACTTCGACCTTTCTGTGTTTGCTCGGTGAGCTAAAAGAAGCTCAACGATCAGTGCCTCACCAGAGCCAGCGGCCATCTCAAGCGGACTGGTCCCTGTTCGGTTCTGAAATTCAACGTCTGGATCGAATTCGAGGATTAATTGAACTATATCAGCGCGGCTCTGACCGATAGCTATGTGAAGCAATGAATGCCCATGAGAATCCACAGAATCGGCAGATTTCCAAGAAGGGTCACTACGTTCAAGCACTTCTCGGATATCATCCATCGCGCCATTCTTCACAAGCTGTGCCAACACGGGTGATCCAACAAACATGATCTTGATACCACTGTCTATAAAGATTTGTTTTTTCTTGGTAAACCAGTCATTAGGGACGAAGTCACCAGTCGAGTCTTTGTTCGCGGCACCAGGAACCACTACGCTGTTCAAGAGAAACGAGTCCTCGCAGTGAGGGAATATTTCAGGGGTCACAGAGCCGGGAGGAAGATGATATGTGACCTCCACAGTTAGAGTCGCCAATGGAGCTATGATCCCTGAATGTGGCTTCACTGTGTAACGTGCCTTATTCAGTGCCTGAATTCTGAAAGCCACGGGCATAGTGTACATGACGTTGCGAAGAGTGAGCTCTCCATAACATTTCTGGCCTGGTTCAATTCTTATAGCCACAACATTCGATGGCTCTAAACTAATAAGCCTGTCCATGTTACACGAACAAAAGCTGGTTCTCAACTCTGTACCTTCCAAAATCTTGGACTTGGAGGATGTTAGTGTGGTGAAAGTTGAGACTGATCTTGATGGGTTTTGTGGTTAGAGAGGGCAAAAGCCACTAAGAGAAGTGGAGAGAAGGAAATGGAATTAGAAGAAGCATGGCTGCGTTTGGTGTATTTGAAGGAAACAAAGCAAAGGCCGGCTTTTAACTAGATGTTGCCACGTGTTGGTGCAAAAAACAATGACTTGACGAGAAGAGACATGACAACTTGGTTTGCTTGCTCCGTTCGCCCACTTACTATCTCTTGATTCCTGTCAGTACAGATGTTTCTTGTTTCTGTAATTATACAAGGGTCTGTATTGAAACTTACAAGTATTTTCCTTTGCTTTTAATATTCTCTGTATTTTTATGTCCATAAGATACCAGCTTTCTGTTGTTCTTTCTAGTTCGACTCGTCCAACACAAGTGGTCGTTTTCTAGCAGATTGACTTTGGAAGGAGCATGTCCGTAACAAAGAGTCCTCATTGGATGTTGGGAACTAATGAAGTCCTGGATTCTCCAACTTCTCTAATTTGGCGAAACTTTGAAATTTGTTGTCACGAGGAGCCCACAATTTTCTGCACTCTGTCAAAAACAGTTAAAATACAAATGTCGCAAATCAAATACTTTAAATTCAACTTTCCTTTTTTTTTTTTATCGTTAAACCAACACCTAATGAACTTCATATTAAGGGTTTCATAGTTTATAAAAGCTTTAAGTTTTAATATGAGATAGTGATTTTCAATGTGATAAGAATCATCATTGTTATGGATGGCAATGAGCTGGGGCAGTCCTATCAAGTTTTTTAAAATAATTTTTTAAAAATTAAAATATAGAATAATTTATTTTTTTTAATTAGATCAGAGTCCGGGTTATCTAAACTTAAGTTTACCGGAGACCTAACTCTTCTAAATAAAATAATATTGTTTTATTTATAATAATTAAATCTTGAGTTTGTCTGAGCCTAGACCTGACTCATGAGCTGGCTTATTAAAAATAACTAAATTTAGCCCTATTTATCAAAAATTGTCATCCTAACCTTGATTATAAAATGTCTTTAACAAAATTGATGTAAAATTTTAATTAATAATTCACCAAAACGACTCTAAAATTTGAACTAAAAAAAAAGGCCCAAGTGAAAGTAAATTTATTATTATTATATATATGTGTGTGTGTAAGTACTTATTTTTTGTATCATATAATAGCCTTTTTATACATTTTAATTTGTCATTTTTCTAAGTTTATAAATCAAAATATAACTAAGGAAAAAGTTTGGTATGGTGATTATAAATAATAAAATTATTATTTTTATAAAATAAGTTTGATTAATTAATAATAACAGTTTTCTAAAAGTGTAATAAATCCTATATTGATATTGATATTGTAGTTGAGAGTGAGATGTTGCGTGGTCCCATCCTAAACGGTACCATCATTTGCTGAGGCAGTGAGAGCGACCACAAATATAAATCTCCGCATGTCATTTGCACGTTACAGAATTGGTCATGTTTCTTTCTTGTTGGTTGTTGCCAGAAACAAATTAGGAGTTTGTTCATTAGATGCCTTGCCGTGCGTTGCACTGGCTTAAGGAATCTCTGCTTGTCATTTGCATGTTACAGAATTGGTCAGTCATGTTTCTTTCTTGTTGGTTGTTGCCAGAAGCAAATTAGGAGCTTGTTCATTAGTTGCCTTGCCTTGCGTTGCATTGGCCAAACCCCTAAACAATAGTCCTATATCTATATGCCATATGGACTCGACTATAGTTATGGGCGGACTTGGTTTTCGTACAGCCACCTTCCCTTTAATTGGTCTTCAACGCGTTTTGATCAAGAATTTTGGAATCAGATCCTTAGGTAGCGGCAGCCACATGGAGTTATAGACGTGTATGTATCTGTTAAGTCAATTAAAATACATATATTTTGGACTTAATATTTATTGATTTGTGAAATTGGTATTTATAAATTGACGG